>JAINUT010000223.1:0-27641 GCA_020205555.1 Panax stipuleanatus
TGTGGTGTAAACTTTATTTTATGTAAGAAAATGTAAATATTAAAACAATAAAAACAGCAGGGGGCAACTTTTGTCAAGAGAATTGGATTGAAAAGTAGTTGTTTCGTGGTGATTTCTTTATGATTGTAGCGGCCAATTTGACCAATGCGTCCCATTGACGTACCCGGCTGCCAATTAGGCGTAAAAGCAACGTGGCAGATAAGCCTGTTCTTGCCACTGGATTGGGACATCTCTTGCCGGCAGTATTGAGCAACTGCAAGTAACCACGTTGTATTAATTATGCAGCTAAATAATATATATACTCCTCCCTTAATAATATTTAAGTTCAAAAACTTTTATTACAATTATTATAGCATATATTATATTTGTATTTGTATTTGTATTGGCCACAAAAAGCCGTTAAATGACAAAATAATAAACTTACCATATCAAAATGTAATTAAAAGTTATGAGCTTAAATATGGTAAAAGGCTTGACAAATTCATAAAATTCAAATCCGCCCTTCTCTTATTTAACAATTTAGTTGACTTTATTTGCTTTCAATTACTTATTTGAGTGCGAGTTGAGCAAAAAAATAAATAATATAGTAATGTTATGAGTCTCAAATGGGTCTTAAATAATATAATCATTGTATATTTTAATAATGTTTCATAGCACATATATTCAATTTTGTGAGATTTATCAATGATGACACGTTATTTAAAACACTTTTAGAGGAAAAATTGAGACCCTAATTACGCATAATAGTAATAAGTTAGTTTACGTACTGAACAATGTACTGTTTAATATTCTTAATTATTTATTCATAACGTAAAATATCCTACCCTTTTAAATTCACCAAATTATTGTAGTAGTATTCAAATGACATAAATTTCTAGAAAGAGTCAATGTCACGTTTTGTATTAGTAATTAATTATCAGATAAAGGACGTATAGCTTCCGCGTATCCAATTCATGCAATTTGGAGTTGGCAAGTCAAAGAGCCACATCTTTTGGTAGTCCAGAAGTCACATTCTCCCACTATATATATCTAATCAAATCCTCAGAATTTAGTAATATTCTCAATTTCTTCCCCAAGATTATTCTCCATTCCCAATCCTCTGCTAATTTTCTCAGCTTAATTCTTATTGAATATGGAGGTCGAAAGTGGCTTAGGAGACATGGTGCTAAAGGTGGGTTTGTTTGCTATAGTACAAGCTCTAGTTTATGTAATTCTATCCCAATCTTCTAATATTTTCTCAAAGAACCCTACGAGATCGATAAGTTTTAAAACGGCGAGATCCGTTAGCATTCGCCAGATTATGGCTGCGCTTTCCGACTTGCCTGCCGGCGGTGAGATTTCTCCTAAGGTGGTCTTGAAGTCCCCACTCAAAGAAGACTAGAGCATCATCACACCTCAGAGAGTAAATTCACTACAAGAAGAAAGGTTAATGGTGTCAAAAAAAATCAAGTCATGATTTGTTTTTGGTATTTATAGGTTGGTACTGTTGTAATATATGGGTAGATTTAGGTATTCTTTGTTCCTTGGATTTGTATTTATCATGTGTGAACATGATATGGATTGAACTGTGAAGTTGAACATACTTTGCAGAGTTTATACTTTTGATTTTTTGGAAAGTACTATGGATTGTTTGTGTTTATTTATTGATGTAGGCCAATTATTTTGTAAATCAAATGTTGTTTGTGTTAGCCCAAAGTGTGGAGTCCGGTGGGTGGGTAAAAGGTTTGCAAATTCCCCCGAATTTTCTTCTTAAATTTTCAAAATAATTGAGCTCGTTATATATTAAGCAATCATATTTCTGTCCAACTAGTAATTGAACCCGTGCGATGCACTAAAATTAAAATTAAACAATTTCACTTACTAATAAGATAGACAAAATAATTGAATATAAAAATCTTTTAGAGTATCAAATTAAAATACATTAATCATTTTATTTCATGTTCTAAGATTTTAGAATTCGTTCCGACCATCCAAAGATGGATCAAGTAATATAAATATTTTTCAATATCATTAAAGGAAACATATTACTATTTTAGTTTGTATTTAACAAACAAATGTTGACTAATAATGTTTCAGAACCAAAAAAGACTAATACTGATCCATTCTTGTTGATATAGATTATATGGATAACAAAGTTCAATTCCACATCTTGTTCCAATACCTACCAAAGTATAATTTATTCTACTCATCCAAACATGGATCAAGCAATATATTCTCCAAGATGATTAAAGTACTCATCAGCTTCCAATACCTATTAAAGTACTCATATTGTTAAATAGTCAATTCAAATCAAACGTGACAGAAAAAAATAAATGAACTATTCAATCATTTCAAATTAAACTTAGGTATAGTAAATTATTACTACCTAGTATGACTCATAATAGTAGTTGCTTCAACTATCATCTAACAGCTCCAAACCAAAAATAAAACAAAGAAAACACAACAGAGTTCAATGTACCTGAAAAAGGGCAAGAACAATAAAAGGATATATGTTTAGTGAATATTCTGAAATAAAAAAATTAATTCTTAAATATGTAAAAACTCTATCAAACAAATAACTCAATAAAAGAATTGGACTTTGGAATTGATCTGGTGTGTAGAAAGATAGGGAAAGAATAAGAGATTCTAACACAACCCACATCTCTTCCATTCTAAATACCTATCAAAGTACTGATATTGTTAATTAATTAGTTCAAATCTAATTAAAATTATATATAGTAAAAAAATTAAATTAATCATTCAAGCATTTCACATTAAACTTAGATACAATAAATTATAACTACCTAGTAAAATATAGAATAGTAGTTGCTTCAACCATTATTCAATAGCATCCAAACCAAACATAAAACAAAGAAAGCACAACAGAGTTTTAGTGTACCTGTAAAAGGGCAAAGACAATAAAATGATATATGTTCAATGTATATTATATATCTTTTCATGCTTATGTAACAACTCCATAAAATAAAAAACTCAATAAAAGAATTGGACTTTTCAATTGATCAGTTGTGTAAAAAGATAGAAAAAGAATAAGAGATTTGAATACAAACCACATTCCATCCATTCCAATACCTACCAAAGTACTGATATTCATAAATAATCAGTTCAAATCAAATGTGACAGAAAAAAAATAAATGGAAAATTAAAGCATTTTAAATTAAACTTAGGTACAATAAATTATTACTACCTAGTATAACTCGGAATAGTAGTTGCTCATTATCCAATAGCATCCAAACCAAACATAAAACAAAGAAAGCATAACAGAATTTTAGTATTCCTGTAAAAGGGCAAGGACAATAAAAGGATATATGTTCAATGTATATTATATATCTTTTCATGCTTAAATATGTAACAAATCCATAAAATAAAAAACTTAATAAAAGAATTGGACTTTTAAATTGATCAGTTGTGTAAAAAGATAGAAAAAGAATAAGAGATTTGAATACAAACCACATCTCATCCATTCCAATACCTATCAAAGGACCGATATTCATAATTAATCAGTTCAAATAAAATGTGACAGGAAAAAAAAATGAAACATTGAAGCATTTCAAATTAAACTCAGGTACATTAAATCATTACTACCTAGTGTAACTCGGTAGTTGCTTCAACCATTAATATCCAATGGCCTCTAAACCAAAAATAAAACAAATAAAGCACAACAGAGTTTTCAATGTACCTGAAAAAGGACAAGGACAATAAAGTATATGTTCAGTGTATATTATACATGTTTTCATTCTTAAATATGTAATAACTATATCAAATAAAAGAACTCAATAAAAGATCTGGTGGGTAGGAAGATAGAGAAAGAATAAGAGATTATTATACAAACCATATCTCATCCATTCCATTGCACATTTTCAAAGCATGGTTAATCGTCACTTCACTCTCATTAAATTTCGTGATCTGTAGCATCACTTAAATACAATTCATAAGAATTTAAATTTTATGATATATGATGTATAAATTAAGATTATCATCTAAATCACAACATGATTCTTGAAATTGAATTTAAATAAACAAAAATATACAACATATAACAGCTTAACATCTAATATGAAAAGTGTGATGCCCCCAGAATAGGTCCAGTCCACCCAACCCATTCTGAGTCGCCAAATACATGGTACAGAATTCAAATACAAACTTTATATCACACGGTCGTGCAAAATACGACCACACAACTGTGAGTGTCAATACAAATCGTATATAATACGAAATATTCAAATTCAAATTCATTCTTTATTTATTACAATTATTATCCCACTATTTCACAAAAATAGCGAGGACTACTACTGCTCTAACTCGGACCATCACTCTGTCCCCCGACTAGTTCCCGCACCGTTCTCATTTCCTGAAGAGGACAATAGATGAAAAGGGTGAGCTCAACTAGCCCAGTAAAGAATATTATGACTAAGATAATGGAAAATAAATTATCGTTAGTCTTCAACAGTTCAGATAAAATATTATGGACAACAAGTTTTAGATCAATATTCGCAGCGGAAATAACAAATCATTAGAAGAGTTAAGCAGAGAATGAAGTCTACTATCTTCTATGATTTAAAAGTCCATCATCAATATTTTATCCCTGTAACATCAATCAATAAACATCTCGAATCAAATATTCATCTTTGCACTACAGGCCAAAGATATTCATTTGTATCATTAGTAGTCATGTTCATCTCAACACCTGTCATCTTTGCACTACAGGCCAAAGATATTCATCAGGTAATCATTCATCTTTGCTCTACAGGCCAAAGATATTCAGTTACATCACCTTTTAAGACTGAGGATGATGAAAAACATTTAAATAACGAATCCAGTGAGATAAAAGACAAAGATCAAGGATTCGTATTTTAGTTTATCCAATTCACAAATACTTCGTAATAATCAATTGTGGAGCAAAATTCAAGAAATAAAGCTCAAAACTTGGATATAATCAAAGATAGTAACTTTAACAAGCAATTTGGACAAATAGAAGAAAAATAAATTTTCCCGTGAATAGTGCCGTATACGTGAATAGTAACCCCGACGAAAAAAGTAAGAATTTCAACATAAAATCCCTGACAATATTTCGGTATAATGATATTGAAAAGAATAACATCATTTACGAAAGAAATAACATCCCTTACCTCAAAAGAATAGTACCTCTGACTGGAATATCGGATATAATATCGACGAAAGCTTGCGCTGAATACTAATACTCAAAGTATTGAAATACTCACAAAAATACGCTCGATATTATAGAGAGAGAAAACTTCGAATTCTGGTGTGATTTTCAATTCTAACCTAAGCACCCTATTTATAGGAAAAGCTTAGGATGCCAAAGGAGACTAAAATAATAAAATAATATTTTTTTTTTTAGCCGCCGGCTGCTACCAAAAGCCATCAGCCATTTTTTCCAACCAAAAGTGGGTCCCACCCATTAAATAATATTTTTATTTTCCGGAACTTCAATAATTCATAATAAATAGCCCCTTTGTCAGAAAAATACAAACTCTATGTCCTTTCCATAGGAAATTTAATTCTCTACAACTTTACATAAGAAAGTTTTTCCAAATTCCCAACATAAATTATCCGAAATCCACAAACAGATGATTTTCCACACCAAAATACTGATAAAAACACATCAGCACTAATTCCTTCTTTAATATCCACAAAATAAATATTTCCTTATCATATAAATCAATAATTAATTATTCACAAATAATATTATAGAACTACAATATTGACAACCAGGTCGTTCCTAGGAAAGAGGGGGCCTTCCGATAAGGACTTCTCCTTACTGGCACGCAATTAAATAACCCCTCCTAGACAGAACTTCCTTAGACATTATCAATAATGCTATCTAATAATATTATTCAAATAATATGAATTATTGAGTTGATAATGCGAAATACTGTGCAATGACAATTATTGAATCAATAATACAAAATATCAACTGTAGCCATTATTGAATCAATCATAGCAATTATTGAGTCAATAAAATAAAATATCATCGTAGCAATTATTGAGTCAATAATATAAAATATTGAACAGTAATTACTGTAACAATAATTGAGTAAGTGCCTTCTCACGTAAGACTCAATAATTCAAAATACTATGCAATACCGTGTGCTACTGTGCAACGCCGCGTATTACTGTATTTTAACCACCGGATATTTCAACAGTACTAACGGTAACAACTACGCCGTTATTTTATAAAAAGGTTATTTTTGTCGCTTTCTATATCCGACAGTTATTCCGTTGTGGGGTCCACAAAGAGCTGCGCCGTCGTACGAATATTCTCCGACAACAAGAATATTCCACGACCAAACGAATATTCCCCGACAACAAGAATATTTTATAACCACTTGCTCATTTTTAAAATATTTGCACATTTCACCCATAACTTTCATATTTATCAATCAACACCTTACTATTTCGACATAATATATAAAGAAAATTAAATTTTTATTCATAAAAGTTGGGGTCTTACAAAAAGACTCTTCCTCATCAAAGATGAAAAGTACAATCTTTTAACCCATAAAAAATAAATGAAATCTTAAAACAAATAGTTTCTTTGCATCTAATAATCTATTCATAAAACACCATAAACATAGCAAGCCACAAGGAGAGCAAACTTTCATTTCCTCATTAACCAAAAGGAATACATTTGTTTTATGTTTATTTGAAATAATATCACCTGGTAAAATGCTTTGCTAGAAAAAACAACTAATGAAGGGAAAGATATACTTGAAGGTTATAAGGTGCATGCCTGACACATAACATAAACATCAATACTAAAACAATGAAAATTTCTTGTTGAATATATTGAAATATTTTATGAAAAATTAATAAAATTATTACATACCTACTTCAAATTCTGAAACACTTCTTTAAATACTACATTGGTTGTAGTATTACCCAATTGTCCATCGTTGTTAACAATCAATAACTTCAGCCCATCTCTGCTTTTTACCCGATAGATCGCAACATATAGTTGTCCATGACTAAAAACAGGTCTCGACAAATATAAACCAACATGAGAAAGTGATTGCCCTTGACTTTTGTTTATTTTCATTGATAAATAAATAGCTAGAGGATATTGTTTTCGTTGAAATTTAAATGTGAACCGAGAATCTGATGGAGATAGGACTATCCTAGCAATAAATACCTTGTCTCCCACGTTGTTTCCAGAAATAACCTTAGCTTCTATAACATGCTTTCCCAATTAAGTTACTATCAATCTTGTTCCATTACATAATCCAGAAGACTGATCAATATTCCTCAACAGCATAACTGGAACTCCAATCTTCAATTTTAGTTCATGGTTTAGAAGACCAGATGATGAAATAGAATTTATAAATTCAGATGTGTATAAATCTTTATGACTATCAACATTGACATCTGTTTTGCAAGCACTATCAGAACTCAACTAAGTTTTTTCCTTGCCTAGAAGTATTAAAAGTAGACATAGCAAACGGGCCGGGCTAGAAGCGGGTCGGGCCAAATTTGGGCCGGGCCAAAATGGCCCAGTTTTTCTTGGGCTAGAATTGTGAGGCCCGTGGCCCGGGTTGGGTCAGGCTGGCCCGCAGACTTCTTCCTTTTTTCTTTTTTTTTTTGCAAAGTCATGTTACACAATTTGTCAATTTAACTCAAAAGGAATATATATTTTTATACATATACAAATACATAAATGCACAATCAATCTCAATAATACAAATGAACATTTAACTTTAATAAATTGTGAAAATATTTATCCTTACAAACAGATTTTTAATATCATGTTGAATTTGTGGAGGAGTAGTATTATAGTATGTATTTAGGAGGCAGTGGTCATATATTATCAAGGAGGAGTAGAATGAACAGAGTAGGATCAAGGATGTCCCGAAATCATCAAAGTCTATACAATTAATTGGTACTAAAACTGCCTCATCTCTGGTATAATAACTTGCATAGAATATTTGTCGTGGTCCATATTTCGTATTCCCAGTAATAACTACTAAATTTTGTCTGTGCGTCAATGGAAATGTTCACCATTAATATTGGAGGTTAAGTTTGAGAAATTAAATATTGGTCGATTAAATTTTAATTCAACATAAACATGCTACATACAATGAATTTTAAAGAAAACAATATTCCTAATTCTATCAACATTTTCTTACTTTTTCAAAAAGGAAGAAAAAATATTTTGAAAATTGCATTTGAAACAAATAATTGTTGTAACTCAGTTGGTTTGAACTCTTATTTAATAACTTGGAGGTCTAGCGTTCAACCCTCACAAGTAACATTGTTGTCATTTTAAAAAAACAAATAATTCACGGGCGGGCCGGGCCACCCACGGACCGAGCCATCACGGGCCGGGCCAAAATGGCCCAACTTTACGTGGGCTGCAATAATAAAGCCCATGGCCCATATTTTTGAGGGTGGGCGGGCCAGGCTGGCCCGCAGGCCCAGGCCTTTTTTTGCCAGGTCTAATTAAAAGTATAAAGTCATTCGCTATCTGTAGAATTTCAAGTGTAGACTCAAGAATTGCCCTCTCTTCTAGATAATTAGCATCACCTATTTTCTGAATCAAAGATGGATAAGTGCTTTCAACAATTGCTGCTAATGGATTATTCGAGTCCTTTATTTTGATATCATTAGATATTTCTATAATTCCCTCACCATCCTTATGACCTCCAATCTCACCATCACCGATCTTTAAGATTCATTCTGAGAACTCCTTTATATGTTTCAGATTAGAATCATCAACATTCGATAGAAGCCTCATATTTTTTGTCAATCTTAAAACCTTGCAAAACAATCACAAATATTAATAGTTTATTGTGGCAAGCATGTGTCTTGTCTTGTCCCTTTTGGAAAAACAGACAAAATTTGTCTAAAATCACCTCCAAAAACCACAACTTTACCTCCAAAAGGTTGCTGAAAACTATTATGATTTGAAAATCTAAGAACATCCCTTAATATACGGTCCAAAGCTTTGAATGAATATTTATTAGTCATTAATTGAAGCTTCATCCTAGATTATGAGCTTGCACTTACTTATTAGTTGAGACAAATGTCTTCCTTGTCTAATATTGCAACATGAGTACTCATTGATGCACAAAGGAATCCCAAATCTGGAATGAGCTGTCCTCCCACCAAGAATCAACAAAGATGTTATTCCACTGGATGCAACAGGACGAACAATTTCTCCCTTAGATCAAGGCTGCAGATAGTGTTTTCCATATAAAAGTTTTACCAGTTCCTCCATATCTATAAAAAAAACATGCCTCCATTATTTACCTCTACAACATTTATTATTGTTTGAAAAAGTCCCCTCTACTCATCACTAAGGCAAGGAAGAAGTTTTTTGTACTCTTCAACCAAGGCAACTTTGTCATAAAAAAGTTCATCTCGTATTAAACTATTTTGAACTTCAGCGACATAAGTTTCATTTGGGAACGGCATTGGAGAATAATCTTTAAGTCTTTTTCCATTTCTTTCTAACGACTTCTGAATCTCTGCAAGAGTTAGATCTTTAACCTCCATATAGATCACTAAGTTGCAAATCTGAATGCATTAAACAGATAAATGTAGAGGGTGTGAATTATATTCATTTCCAATAATAACTAAATTAATGGAAAAATATTGGAATGGGAGATTAAATGGATTATAATGAAGTTGCAAAGTTACCTTGTATTTGTAAAATACTTCTTTTTTTGTGAAGCACATCTTCTCCGAACAATGACCACGTTTGTTCCCATACAAATTCAGGTCTAGACATGCAATTCGACAAAAGCAGAGTAACAAATAGTTTCTAAGGTAATATGTTGAACCCCATAAGCTTGCTTCTTTGATAAGATCAACATATTCTCTATCATCATCAAGAAATCCCAAAGCATAACACGCTTCTTTAAAGGAAGAATATCGAACTCCATTGATAGTTCTAATATCTTCACAGCACATGGGACCTTTGACAACAGTCAGCATAATCCTCAGATAATGCATGTCACCACAACCTGGATGTACATAAAACAACCTTCCAATTGAGAATCCTCTTTTCCTTGGGAACCATTTACGCTCTTGTTGTTTCCATACAAATTTTGTTGAAAATTCAGCTTATGAGAGATTTCTAGCTTCTTCATATTGTTGATTTGCATACATCCAAGCCATAAACGTTGATTGTTGAGATTCTTTCCTTGTCAAAACATCATTTATTGCTTCATCATCAGGAAAAATAATAGTTTTCTCATTAGGAAGATGGAAAAACAAACGTTCAACTGGAGGATTTATGTAATGAAGATCAAATGCAAATATTCTCCAAGATGCCTCACTAGGAGATACATATCTACAATCATAGTACATACTGATTTCATTTATGTTCTTTTCTCCTTGACCAGTTCCTTGGCTTTAATAGAAGGTAGCAGTAACCATGTCATGACCTTTATTCACATATTTAAATAGATATTTGATAGATCTTGACTGATTACACCATTCAACAATGATATGAGCATGATACTTCTTCAGAAAGAATGTATTGTATGGAACTACAAACCTGTTATCAATTTCAATTCCTTTCTTCTTAATTATTCTACCATTATCCCTTCTTATGTAGATAGGATACCCATCTGAATCAATGAATGTTTTATCATTGAATTTTTTAGGAAAATTCTTTGTACACTTTGTGTTCTTCATGCACGACAAACGTGTGTTATAACTTCCACAAGGTCCATGAATCATTTTCTTCTTCACAAGCTCATATAACTGAGGATCATCTTCCATATTTGGAATCTCAGTAGAAATGATCTTATCAATATCATCACCGTTTTCTACTTTGTTACTCGGATGCAAGAACAACAAAATATGAGCATGTGGAAGACCACGTTTTTGAAATTCAATTGTGTATATGCATGGCTACATTTACAAAAAAAACTTTGATTTAATAGTTTTGTAGTAAATAGTATAAAATACATGTTAATTACAAAACATATATTCTAAAAATAAATTTCCAAATAATATACTTACCGGCACTAACAGCTCCAAAAAAATTTCTTTTCTTTAAGTCACTCATCAATTCTTCCAATTTAATCTTGAAAACTCTACACAATATATTTGTCCTATCCTCGGGTCGTAAACCTTTCCCATTGCAAAATCTTACAATTTCTTCCTATTTTGAATTGTAAGTGAAAGTTATAAACAAATCAGGGACGTTGCCAGTCCACTTACAGATAGTCATTGCATCTTGGTAATTTTGAATCATATATCTTGCTCCACCAGTAAACGAAGATGGAAGAATCACTCTTTTTCCTATAGATGAAGGACTTGTTTCTCCCCTCAACACAACTTCAGACAATCCTTTATAAATATCTGCTCTCAATTGTTTTTGATGGCAACGAATGAAACACAAATGTTGTGATTAGACCATGGTGTAAGCATCAACAATAAACTGTTGGAAAAGCTTCCTAGAGCATAATACGGTGCCAGCTTCAGAATTTCTATCTTGAATCCTATATGAAAAAAATTATCGCATTGTTACTTTACTCCTCTTCCATGAGGAAGAACCTTTTTCATCATTTAGTGGAACATCATACATGTACCCATCTTCACCTTTAGGAAAAAGCAATGGATATTGTAGAGGCAAGTATACAGTGTGTAATTCACTAATGCGTCTTAACAATCCACTATGTGTTTCTAAAATAATATCTCTTTCAAAATTATCAGGACCAATATCTCCCGAAATAAGAGTAGCAACTTCAGAAGCAGTGGGTAGATTGTATATTCTTCCATCAGATATTCGATTTCGAATCAATCTACGCTTCATATTCACAAGACCTTCTAACTTAAACCTATCTCTGGCCATCCTAAATGATTTTGCTAGAACATTTTGTTCATCCAACATTTTTTAAGATCACGAACTATTTTATGATCAAATGAATGAGAACTGTTACTCAACCTGAAAAATATGTTTATATAAAACTACAATTAAATGAAGATCATGATTATTAAAAAAATGTAAAATTTTAATAATTGGTTTTTTCTATTATAACTTTTTCAATATTTAACATACCTAATAGCACTTATTTTGTTTGCAATTTCATTGTCAGTATCATAGTTATATAGTTGGGCAAATTTTGGGGTGGGGAGCAAGCTTCCGATCATGTGATGATTTTATCCATTGAGAACGAAAGAATATGGTCCAGGTCCTTTATTAAGATTGGAATCAATCTTACCTCCAATTGATGTAAAACAAAACATCATGTTGTAAGCTCGAATATTCTCAATGAAATGTTTGCTTTTAGCATCCCCTAAGTGCAAGAGATCATATAATAGTTGGTGATGTAGGACAAAAAATTGGAAAACTGTCGGTCCGAAGAAACAACATTAATTCTCGAAGACACTAATTTCTGAAGGCAATAATGCTGAGTTTGGTTGATTTCGGATCTGAAGTTAAGTATGGCTTCCCTTCGAAAAAGTATATTTCATGCAGGAACGTTCGGCTTCGGGAGAGGTCTTCGAGTTCAGATATGGCATCATGACTTCAGGAATGGTGACATGACTTCGGCAATATCGGATTGGCTTGATTATTATTATTTAGTTATTTTATGGTAATAGTATTTTTAGGAAGTAAATCTTTTTATAATTAAGTTATTACTTAATTAGTTTCTATTTTCGTAAATTTAGGAAGTTTGTTAGGATTTGTTTTCCTTATTTCTAGGCAGATTTATTTCTCTTTTCAAGAAGATTCTAGAGTGACTTGGACAGAAAGTTGTTAACTATATATATACCCGGCTTGTGGGTAGAGAAGGATAGAATTTGACAATTATTATTTTTATACAATTGATATTGTATTACTTTCCTGGTGGATTCTAGTTTGTGTTCTTAGAGTTTACGCTGGTAAACTCTTTGTGTTTCTGTTATGCGTCAATTGGTATCAAAGCAAGGTTTCTAGCCTGCGGATTGATGGTTGCTAAACGCGTGTGAAACATCCCACTCCAATGTCGATGTGAAGGAGAATGATGGCGTTCGAAACTGTTTAGGCGAGGAATTGCGAGCAACCGTTCGCCAATCGTGAGGACTAGGTAAAACTAGTCAAATCTATCTTTTAATTTTATATTTATATAAAAAAAATCAAAATTATGTAGTGAAGATGTCTAAAGTTACGAAGGCAAGAATTGAACAACTATTGGATTATATTGACTTTCTTAAAAGTGAATGTGATTGGTTTGATTATAAGATTTATGGTTGTCATCGTAAAAACTTGTTGCCCAGATATAATGATCTTTTGGAGGAATTAGAAGAAACACAATATAAAGTTGACAAGTTTAAACATCGGTATCAAGTTGAGAAAAGAAGAGTGAGAGAAGAACGTCAAAGTAGGGAGATTTGTTTTATGATTAATGAAATTAGGAGGTGTCACAAGAATTTGACAACCTACATGGAGAACCTTCAAGAAAGATGTATTGTCATCGATCCTATTTCTCAGACATGTACTTCATTCCTTTTAATGGAAAGCGTGGAAGATACAAAGGAGGTAGTTGAACAGACGGTTGTTGAAGGCGAACCAAGCTTAGTGGTTGTGGAGGATCATGATTTGGAGTCGACGCGACATAAGGGTACAAACATCGTAAAAATTGATATTGATCATGAGATTGTTCATAATCTTGTGTCCAACAACTTGGAAAATTTAGATTTCATCGTTCCTAATCATTTGTTGCAAGTACAGGTTACTATGAAGGCGTTGATTGTTTCAGAATTATTCCCAAAAATTTTCTTTGAGAAACAACATCATGAGTACATGGTACAAAGAAGAGAGCAAATATCTAACTGTTGGTGCTTGATATTACTTCATTTCAAACTTCGAGGCTGGATTTTCTCCAAGACAATGGGAATGACACGGGAAGAGTTATCTGCCAAGGTTCGCTATAATTTATGTTTTGGTATTTATGTTCAGGCTGAAGTCAAAACTGGATTGGAGGCGAAGAATGCTGAAGTGATTGAATTGTCTGCTGATATGAACATCTCTCGTACTTTCAATATATCTGATCGTTATGATAACTTGGATGAATTACCGACACATATCAACATTAGAAATAATAACTTTCTATATGTCAATAATTCACCAAGCAATGAAAACATACAATAAATATAAAAAAAAAAACATGACTCCTCACCTTCCTTTGAGGATTTCCCATGTTTGGAGAATCATCAACAACTCACTGCAATAACAGATAGAATAAAGGAATATATGAAAAGAAACAAAACTAACCATTTATCAGAGGAACTGTTCATACAAATGAAGAACCTAAATTAGTAAGAATACTAGTTCCTTAACCCTAGATCGTCGAATTCAAAATTTTGAACAGTGAAATTGGAAAAACTAAATGACGGTTTGATGATAGTAACAAATTAAAACCCATACATAGATAATACGTATGAATATGAGAAAACGCATAAGAATTACGACAATCCTTACGATTCAGGAAGAGAGGGAAGCAAAGCGCGTTTTTGAGCTGCATGTGTCGTGTTTGCTTTGGTTTATCGTCCTGATTCTTTATAGAGAGTAAACGATCCCCATGTTCGTCCATTTTCAAATTTGTCCCTATGCAAACAAAATAAATTATTACAACAGTACCTCACAAGATGTCAAGTTGGAGTAGAATTTTGATTTCCAATTTTTTTATTGAAACCAATAAAAATTAAACATATTTTTACATAATATAACTATTCATTTTGGTAGTCTTTTTGTATAGTTATGGACTTATAGTCATGTGCGGAATCAGGGGGGGGGGGGTCGAGGGGATGCAATTGACCCCCCAAGAAAATTTTCGACAGGCTATATATATATATATATATATATATATATATATATATATGCAATTGACCCCCCAAGAAAATTTTCGACAGACTATATATATATATATGTATAATAATAATAGTTTATAATAACAGTCTAAATTTTTTTACATGCGCTTCATAAATTAAAAAATAGAATAAATTTTATTTTATAATGAAATTCAAATGAAAGAACTTAAAACACAATCAAATATAGATCGCTACTTAAGATTGAAGAATGATCACAAAAATCAAATTCTTTATTTACCAAATTATTTTCTACAAACATTTTATATTTTTAAACATCATGAATTTACTTCAGAGACTCTTCCCTTTGTTGATTTCTTTCTTAATTAATTTTATTTGTTCTATATAGAAAATTGATATTTTCACATAAAAAAATAATATTTCTATATGAATTCCTCTCACGTATTTCTACATAAAATAAAAAAATAATATTTCTACATAAATTTTGATATTAACCCAAATTTTGAGACGTTTTCAAACTATGCAGAGTCGCAAGATACAGTTGCCTCCTCTCAATCGTACAGCCGAAAGAAACACTCCAAACGTTAATAAATAATTTTTTTTACTAATATATTTTGACCCCCCTCTAAAAACGTTCTGGTTCCGCCACTGCTTATAGTCATGGTGGTATCTAGTATCAAAATTTTTAATTAATTTTTTTTAATATTTTAAATATATTAAATTCATTTCCAAAAATTAATAATTAATAATAGTGTTATAGTTTGAAAAATATGAATTATAAATTAGTTACATGCATAACCATAAGAGGATTTCTTGGAGACGGAAAAAATAGGATTGAGAACTAAAATTTGTGACACACGTTAGCTTATTCCCATATATTTCAATGTTGAAGGATCTTAGTAATTTTTAGTTAATTTCATCTCATTATATCAACTTACTCGTATACAAAATTTAAATAAACAGGATAAATAAAAATTGAAGTTGGCAGGGACCAGTTTATAACTATGACCTTAATTTTTTCCAAATTACATCTTCAAAATCCACAACTCATTCTCCTTTTTTACATATGCTTGCTTTTAAGGAAATAATGAATAGCTACACTTTGTATATTACATTCCCTCAATCATACTATCTATCCATCCTTTGTTCAGTTCGCATAACTTTCTAAGAAATAAGGCTACTGGTTATATATGTCATCAGTAATCGATAATATGATAACGAAAAAGATATATACTATGATTCAATCATTCTATACACTAATTATTTAACTATAAATATTGTTTCCATCAACCAACCAATCATTATTCAAAGAAGTCAAAAATAGAACCATACTATAAAAACTACCTTAATTGATCAAAGAGATTCATTACAACCATTATGCATCAAGAGATTCATTACAACCAAAGAGATTCATTACAAACAATTAATCACCATCAAGATAAACCCATAAAAAATCCTACAACTGTAGCTTCAAAAGCCAACATGATTACTTCTCAATTTTGATATTTCTTCCTCATCTTGTTGGTTGAAAGTTGTGAATGTTGATCATCACTCAGACTTAATTCCACAATTTCATTATTAAAAGTTCTCTTTGAAGATGCATGTTTTATTTGGGGAGATACCATCTGTATCATCAGAAAAAGAATCATGATACATTCAAAAAAAAGATGAATGATCATATAAGAATAAAATCTTTTTTTAATAAGAATAAAAGTTATGTAGCATAAAAGTAATGAAAAAATAATAGTTCTATTCAATCAAAACTCAAACCTTGTTTATGACATCAACTTTCTGATTATGTTCAATACAATTTGTTGGCTCCTGAAACAAATGACATCTTATAAACATTGGTTTTCACAATATCATAATATATATATATATATATATATATATATATATATATATATATATATATAAACAACACCAATGTTTTCAAATAATCTAACATGCTTAGTAATTAAGGAAGAAACAAATTTTTCAATGAGGGTATCATCATCTGTCACCTTTTGAATAGCATATATATCCCAACTGCTTAAATTTGCTTCCTTAATTTTAACTTTGAACAACATTTTCTTGTCAAGCAAACAATCCAATTGAACAAGATAATCACGTTCATTCTGTTCAGGATCCTATAATATAAAAAAAAACTTTACTATTATTAATAAGTAATACTAACTAACAAACTAAACAATAGTATATATACCTTTTTCAAAGCAGCTAACATGAAATATGTTGATGTCTTTCCTAAAAGTTGGGCAGCCTCCAATCAAACAACAAAAAGAAAGTAGATCCAGTTTCATCAATAACCTTGATTTGAATTTTAAATCTGTAAAATTGCAAATATAAATCATAGATTCATATTTGAATTATAAAAAATCATATTAGAAAAATGAATTTAATACAAACCTCTGCAATGGGTAGTGTACAAAATCTTCACACTTGTCACAATACCAGGTACGGCCAGCCGGTTCTACTTGGACATTTTTTGCAAGAATTGTAAAACCATCCATATGTACTATCAATTTCAATAATTGTTGCACATGTTACAAATGTCCCAACTTCTTGTTAAAAATATAACAATTTACTCACCATTTATTTGTCGATTAGAAAAAATCGATTATAACTACCTTTTTGCTTTCTAGATTATCATCAATTGTCCTCTTCTTTGTGAGGACCAGAAAATCATCAGCAAGGGAATAGGTAGATGGTCCAGACAATAAGCTAACCCTTTGGGATTTAGATTCTTTAGTACTCACAAGTCTATAGCATTTAATTGTTAGATTAAATAAATAAACATTATTTAATAGACAACTTATAAGGTTTTACTTGTTTTTGAAATCGATGGATTCCTTGGTTGTCGGGTTGATCAACATTCTTGAACCAAAGTAAGCATTTAACACTCTCACCTTGCCTGATGTTTTCAACACAATATGATTAGTTTAAGGTCAAGATGTTACTACAATAATACATAGTTCAAAGAAACTTACACATGGCATGAATGAATGACACATCTAATAACACACGCTAACATGATATATAACTATCAGAAATATTTAAAACCAATCATAGGATTGCTAGTGTCAGAAATATTTAAAACCCATATAGTTTCATGTTAAAAAATCTTAGTATATCCCATATAGTTTATTCCCATATCAACTTTATTGAATACAAAATTTAAATAAACAGGACAAAAAAATTATTTTGAAATCGATGGCTTAATAAAAATTTAAATGAGCAAGATCCAATAAAATGATATAATTTACATTTTATTTGGAACCCAGTATATCAAAACAAACAAAAGTAATTTAAAAAAAAAGGACAAAAATAACATATGATCATTATAACATCAGCAATTCAAAAACATGAATCAGACCTATAACATGAATTATTGATCAAAATTAATACAGAAGATAGCAGGGTAATAGTACCAATATATATATTTCTTGTTCTTCTTGTATATATAAGAATCTCAAATATAATACTACAACAAAAATAAACTGGTTATATACCTTGGTGCTCCTTAACTCTACATGATTGAAGTACCAGTATGTTAAGTCCCTGAATAGTTTCGGTAAAATAAGAACATAATTCTTTAACAAAATTACCACACAATGTACAAACCAACTGATTCTTTCTGGAAATGAAGAATAAACAGGCAGAATAAAATATTAGCAAAATAGTATATGCAATAAAAAATGTTTAGTTCAAATATAATATGCTCACTCTGCATCTTCCAACACAACAACAACTCTCTTAGTGATTTTTCCATCCTTTGTACTCTGAATAAGATCACTAGTTTCTACAATCTCCCAAATAACATCTAAAACAATAAAAGGATCAAACATTTGCAAATAACAACTTGAGTTAAAAATAAAATCAAAGAAAATATAATATAATATAATATCATGATCATACCAATAAGATATGACTCATCCATATTCAAGCTTAAATCAGCAAAAGAAACAAATAAGAAACCTTCCTTGGGGATATTTAACTCTATCGGAGAAGATACATCAGTTGTTGCCATAAAATTTAACTTAAACTTATGACGGGTGGATTTAAATTTGGCACTGTTGTAACCAACAATAAAATTTGTAATAAAGTATCCAACACTCTCTACCAGAATTTCTTTGAACCTTCTTAGTAAATAACTCTTGACTGATGCATGGATTCTACCACACTGTTATGAAGAGAGGAACAAAAATAATTAACTAAATATGATTATTTTAACAAATAAAGGGAACTAAATACTGATTTACACTTAGGAGATGAAAGATTATAAAGAATGATACCTTTTCATCGAGTAATATCATCTCAATCGTATTAACATGTTCAGGATTCACAAAATTTGGGATGATCCACAGGCGGATTATTCGGACTCTCAACCTCCAATCATGTCTGTCTGGAATTATAGAACAAATGAAATCCACTCTTAGAGCCATTGACAGTAAAAGACATTGCAAAATTTAAAAAATGGCAAAAGAAGAAGACGAAGACGAAGAAAATATAAGATGATAGTCAGAATGGATCCAATCATCATATATATACATAGCTCATAAACAAATACCAAGGAATTTTCGAATATTCATCTGAATTAAAGATTGAAGACAAATAGAATAGATCCTTTCATCTACAGGTTGATTTAAAATCTACCAAATTATCTAACAGAATACCCCTTTGTATTCTTGACAATAAATACTATGCAAGAAGAGAAGATGAAAAGATTTGAAGACTAACAATAGACTAACAATGTGAAGACTCGTAGAGTGAAGATCCTAAGATAGTTGCTAAATATCTTAACATTACAAGAAAAAATGTTATTTTTGACGGAATTTTCAGTCGAAAATAAGCAAATTCGTCGGGAATTCGGCCTGAAAATATGCTCATCGTAGATAAGTCCGTCAAGAATTCTATTGGAAATAGTTATTTTCCATGGAATTAAGTTAATTTCCACGGAAAATTTCGTCGGAAATAACCTTTTAAAAATTAAAAAAAATAATTATGTTTTCTTTTTTCCCTAGGTTTTCAAACCAATTCATGCCCTACAATATCCAACACAAACAAATATTCAAGACAAACAAATAATAATATCCAACAGAAACAAATATCACAAAAATAGTCTTGTATTAATCTCTTGAAATCAAATATTACAATAATAAGGAAGTAAAATTTTGAAATTCATAGAAGTAATTAAGAAGAACTCGTTTAAGCCCGTGGAATCCATACAATGTATGCTATGGTATAAGAACATAAGATTAAGAAGTCATTTGCCGCAATATCTCACTAACAACTATTAAAACAAAATCAACAAAAAATACTCAAGGAAGTCTAAATTCTAAAAGCCTAACAAGATTTCACTTTCAATGAAACACTGGATGAATTGAAGTTAAAAATTTCCTACCATCAACAATCTTGTATATGAAATCATTTGGATAAGCCGGTGGCAATGAATTGGACACAGTCAATATATGTGAGACATTGAAGCTAATCAAATGATCAATTTTATTTTTTGCAACTCCTACGGAACCCAAGTACAAGCCCTAAGAAATCCAAGAAAACAAATAATTGCTAACAATTGGAAAATGTTTTCGGTAAATTCAAGATTCTGACAAAATTATCACATAGACTTTTATTACCTCTTCAATTTGGCATGGTACTCTCGAAAGTGCTGCTAGTCGTTCATGATAAAATTCATCAACCCGATTCATTGCTAGTTAAGAGAACTGAAGCAGCGGGAACTTGGTTAGTTTAACGTACTAACACAAACGCCAGAATTAGATAACGTTCTAAGGTAATACTAAAAAATCACACCATTGACAAGGAAACATACACATACATTCAACAAGAGATGCCACAAAAAAATAGAATTTCTCATTAAGCTTTCACAATCAAATTTCTCATTAAGTTTGCCAAATTTTATGAAAGACAAATTTTGATTGCAAATGTTTAAGCAAACGAACTGAATACCAATGCCCCAGGTACTTCACTCATCAAATAGTATCCAATATCCTCACTATTACGACTTTAAGTGCCACTTTAAATTAAACAACAAAGAAAAAAAATTCACAAGAAGATATTCTAATTCACTAGACAAATGTGTAACCCACAATAAAAACCAACATCAAGACAGAAAGAGCTACCAATTTACCATTTGGAAGACCTCAAAATAATCATAAAAATTAGGGTGTAGAAACTAAAGCATCAAATCAAACCAAATAAAAAATCCTTGAGAAAACTAACCTAGATCTGAAACTCAAATGTTAGTAAAATGTCAATTTCTCTTGCAATCTAAACAACTTTAGAATCTTTAAAAATGCAATAAAGCCACTGATCAATACTGAACTGGCATACTGACATTCAAAGAAAACTTACTCTTAAATAAAACTAATCACAGTTAAGAATACCAACCACATAAATGTCAAAAATTTAAGTTCAGACCTCCCAAATAGGATTCTGAGCTCAAGCAATTGATAATTTCAAACTCAAAAGAAATGAATTATCACTATTTTCTTTGTAATTGCTGCAATTTGTATGTGTATATACATCTAATAAATATATGCACATGAAACTAGATAAAGAGATTTATCTGGGCATATCTTTAAAATCTTTCACTAAAATGCAGAGCTAATCCTGAGACGTATGGGAGAGAGATAATGAACAAAGGCTTGATAGATTTATATCCTAACATTGATGATTAGAATTTTTGGGGGAAATTCAAAAAGAAGGAAATTTGTACCTTTAATTGGACAATAATGGAACAGGTTGAAGGAGAAAGAGAACACCACTAGGTCGCCGCCACCACTAATTGTTTGGGCTAGGATTACAGGGGGCGGAGAGAGATGAGGACAGACATATGGATGCTAGGGTTCCAATCTAAGCGAGGAATAGAGAGGGGTTGGGATGCTACCACCGATCTGGGAAAGGAGGTCGCGATGAGGCCACTGATTTGGGTTGTTGTAATTTTTTCTTTTTTTCTTTGCTATGCAAGGTTTATTTTTGAAGAGGGGAAAATGAAATAAGAACAATGGTTGCGAACTGCGTAATTGAAAGTCAGGGTTTTATTTCTGACGGAAGTAATTGCAACAGAAGTTTCGGTCGGAAATAACGGGTCCAGGAAGGCTTGCGCCATATTAGTTCTTTATTTACGACGGAAGTAATTATGATGGAATTTTCCGTCGGGATTAGGTTATTTTCGACGGAAATAATTCCGTGGAAAATAATTCCGTTGGAAATAACCTTTTTTCTTGTTGTGTAATTTTTAAAAGAAGATCAGATCAAGTTGTGTCTAACAACTAATTGGGGGAAGTGACAACAACCCACGTGATTGTCATTGTAGCAGTCTGATGTGACATGTAATTGTCAGCAAGCTGACACATCCTCTCTAGAAGTCAACAATCAAAAATCTTCTAAGATCAGAGTATTAAATGAGCAACGACAACTTTCTAACGGGAAAATCTCGAAGACATCTATAAAAGACATGCAGATTCAATCCAACAGTAACGAGAACACGATCAAGAATTTGAATTGCTGCCCAATTCTCAAAAAAAACACTACTCTACGAATTTAGAACATCTTGTTCTGCTACTAAAGTCTTTCTTCATTGAACTTAAAGCTACTTAACAACACCTCTAAATCACTCATTCTCTTTGTGGTTGTTAAGGTCTTAGTGACCTTATTGTAACCAAGTCTAAGTGACTTGAAGAGTTCTTTGTAAACCAATCTTAATGACTTGAAGGAATCTAAGTGATTCATCTGTTGTAATTATTCTTAGTGAATAGATCTTTGTGATAACCCCCTCCTTAGTAGATTATACTTATTCGAAGAGTAGAAGAGTGAACTAGGAGATTTTTGTACTTCAAATCACTCAAAATTTTCTATTTATCTTATTTACTTTTTGCACTTATATTTTTGTAAAGTACTTGTTTTATATTCATTTGAAACTTAATTTCATTCGTATGCTAAATTCAGAACTACGAATTCTTTTAAATCTTTGAATACAAATATAAAACTACAACTCACTTACTTGTAGATTTTAATACAAATATCTAGACGCACAGTCGCAAACAAGATTTTAATACAAATATATTTCAATCTATTACTTTTTGACCAATATAAAACTACAACTCACTTACTTGTAAATTCTTAATAGATTCAC
The DNA here is from genome assembly GCA_020205555.1 of Panax stipuleanatus. NCBI lineage: Eukaryota > Viridiplantae > Streptophyta > Magnoliopsida > Apiales > Araliaceae > Panax > Panax stipuleanatus. Next base: position 22,937 of record JAINUT010000223.1, read on the forward strand.
TAGAGGCGAACTATAAATTGACTGATAATATTGGTCTGATTTTTTTTCTTAATAATCTATTCATCGCCGACTCGTTGATGTTGATTTTTCGAAACTTTTTTTCCCTGCAATAATATTTATTATATAATGTTGACTTTTTCTATAGGCGAGACATAGGCTAGTCATTACGGCACGGTGCAAAAAATATCTTCTTCCCCTATTTTGTCACAACACAACCTATATATTATTTTCATTAATTATTTAATTTCTTGGGAACCAAATTAATCATCTATTATCAGGTTTAGTCCCTGGAGTTCAAGTCATACCTCTTCAGGCCATCTTTAGTTAATTTACAAACAAATTGTTGAATATAAACAAATGAAGGAGTTGGAATCTCTCAACTTTGACTTTAGAATTGTATAATTAATTGAGGAGAGAGAGAAAAAGAAAGAAAGCTATAGTGAAATGGTAAATCCGGTGCCAGCAAATATTAGTCAATAAATAATGAAGAACTGGAAGACGCCTTGCCATGGTATGTACTTCAAAGGGATTCATTTGCAACTTATTCTCTCTCTCTCTCTCTCTCTCTCTGTCTTCTCTAGAAAGTCAACTATTTATGTTTTAACTACAAGCAACTTGAATGCAAGAGCCTTGGTCAAAAAAATGCCTGTGTTAAATGAAACAGCATAGCCTTGGTCAACAAGTTGCCTGGATTAAATTATTTTATTCTTTTTTGCTTCTCCCTCCGTTCCTTAAAGACTACAGTTTTAAGAAGAAAAAAAATTATTCCTTAAATAATGCAGTTTTAGGAACCCAATATAATTTTTGTATGTTTTTTTCAAATATGCCCTTGTTTTAATTTTTGCAGCAAAGAGTTATTACGTTCAACCAAACTAAAAGAAGAGAAAGACTAGCTTTGTCATTTTATCCCACTTATTAGTTTGTGTGTTTTTTGCTAAAACTGCAGTCTTTAAGGAACGGAAGAAGTACATCTAGATTAAATTATTTGACTTTCAACAAAAATTATACTCTCTCTCCGATCCTTTCTACTCCATGTAAGTAGTTTAAGACATAATAACACATTAAGAAATTTTATTAATTCTAATGTTAGGTAATTTATGTTGGTTTGAAATTTCATTATTATCCATGCACTAACTAATTACTCTTTCTCATCTCTCTCAATTACTCTATTTTTTAGGGACAAAATAGGAAATGATTAATTTTTTTCTTCTTCTAAATATATGTAAGACGTATTATATTATGATTTTTTTTTTCTGAAAGGATTTATATAATGGAAAGGAGGGAACATTGCTCCGTAGGTTAATTAGAAGCTCCAAAGAGGAGTCAAGACCTCGTGAGTCGACAATTTTTACTTTGATATATTCATCAATATTTGACGGCATATTTTAATTATTATACCGAGCTTTAATTTATGTTTTAAAATTAATCTCAAATTGTCGAAATACAATTCTAATTTTGAATTGAACAAATATATATAGTTATTTGACCCATATTATCAAAGTTAGACTGTGAAAGTCAAATATATGTATACATACATATATTTGTATGTCTGTATAAGTCTAAATATTAATTATATCATCTAATAAAACTTACCGAACAAACCCTATTTATCTAATAACGCAAGGGTTCTAAAGTCCTAAACAGCCAGCAGTATTCTTTTGACATTTGGTGCAACCAGGAACTAATCAGAAATAACTAAGTCATGCATAAATGTGTAGATTCAGATTCAGTAAACAATTGGTGAGTTGACCAACTATATATAAACCATATAAACACAATAATATATATACAAGTACTCCTAAACATGGGTATATAAAGAAAACAATAATATTTGTGATGTATTGGTAGGAAACAAAGATCCATCTAAGCCAAGCATTTTTTCGATTCCTATACTCATCTATTTATTAAGCTCTCCATCTTTCAATTCTTCTCCTAAAAACACAAGATGAAAACCATTTCAGTTAACTCTAAAATCTCCATGCACAACAATTCCCACATTATCTTAAAGCCAAAGATCCGCATAATCCACTTGTTTGCACCAAAAATCATACAGACGGATGTTGCGAATTTCCGAGAGATGGTTCAAAGGCTCACAGGGAAACCTGCTGCTGCTGATAATAACAGAAACATCACTGAAAAGAATGAACATGATGGGATTAATTCTCCGAGCATGCAAAATAATGGAGAAAGAGTGAACAACGAGAACGAAGAGTTGTTGTGTGAAAGCGAAAGCCCTAATGACTCTTTCCGCGGTTTTGACGAAATGGATCATGGCTTGTTTATGCAGATGTGCCGCTTTACTAGTAATTAACAGATATCAATGTCTTTCTTTTAGTTGTTAATTGGACAGCTTGTTCTTAATTTATTTCAATATTGTTTTGTGTTTTTTATTTTGAGGCTAAATACAGTTTACTACATGAAGTATCATCATATTTATGAATAGGCCCCTAAAAAAATTGGGCTTACACTTTACTACATCAAGTGTCTAATTTGATACAATTTAGCTTCCAATTTCAGAATCCGGCCAAAATTGATCGGAATACCTAATTTTCCAGCCAGATAAGAATTGTATACGGTTTGACCATATAGAATACGGGCTAATAACACTTATGTTACATCAGTACCACCAAATTCACAATTTACTACATCAAGTACCTAATTTGTATAAAATGTGTATAAATACTTATTTTGACGTATTAAATCTGTATAAATCCTAATAAATAATTATTATATGTTAAATTATTAAAATTAAATATAAATACAAAAATTACCAAATATATATTTTTTATTTTAAAATTTAAAAAAAGGCTTAATTACCAAAAAAAAGCAATAAACTTTTAAACATACAACTTATATTTTTAACACGAATAACATTAAATTTTTAAACAATTGACAAAAGTGCCCAAAATTTAATTAATTAAATAATACTCTTTTTATAGTGGAAGAGCATACACAAGGAGGAGGAAAAAATTGAAAAAGAAAAAAATGATCCATTTGCTCTCTCTCCTCTCTCCCTCTTCCCTAATCCTTCAAATTATTTTGTTCCTTCAAATTTGGAAATTTCAGCGCCTTGGATTTTGTCCAGTAGCTTTGATCGGCTTAAGCAGAAAATAACCTGAAATTTTATTTTAATTCAGAGACTTTTCTAACTAAAAAAGGCTGATTATCGCCATTGAACGAGGAGAGATGAGATAAGGTGCAAAAAGTGAGTTGCAAAGAGAGAATGTACATAAGACGACATTGACAATGTATTTTGGATTTGGAAAGTGAGTTATTTTTAATTATTTAAAAGATTCTTCAAACAAATATTAGTTAATTAGTTTATCCAACAACACTTTCTTTCTGTCAGTTTTTCATTTTATTCTTCAAACAAACAGTAGTTAATACATATATTGTATTTAAAAAAAATAATTTTAAAATTATATCTATAATTTAACAAATTGTATATAGAAATTTTACAAGTTAAATCTTGTAAATTATAAATTATATCATAAATTATAAATTTACGTCTTAAATTTTACAAATTATATCACAACTTAAATTTTACAAATTGTATTTATAATTTTATTTATAAATATTTATAATTTTAAATTGTATTTATAACTTTATACCGTATTTCTACGGTATTAGTTACTTTTTTAAAGGGCTAAAAATTATTATATTTATAATTTTTTATAATTTTAATTTTTTTCTTTGGGGGTCGAATCATGAATATGGTGGTACCTGATATAACGGAAATGTAAATAACCCTTTTTTAAATTAAGTTAAACTGTATATTTATACGGTAAATTGGTATTAAATACACAATATACGATCAGATTCTTGGGCGGGTCGGGTATTCCAGCCAAAATTGGTCGTATTCTGAAATTGGGGGCTAAAATTGTATCGAAATAGGCACTGGATGTAGTAAATTGTAAGCCTAAATTTTTTGGGAGCCGAATTATAAATTTGATTGCATTTCATGTAACAGAAGTGTAATTAGCCCTTTATTTTGTGTTCCTAATTCAATGCATTTATCATTCTCCTTTTACTATATAAAGCAATAGAGAAATATACTTATTCTAATCTTCTCTTATTTCTTTTGATGTATTGAATCATTTCTTAGATAATTTTATACTTTTTGGCCAGTTGCATATGTAAAATATGTATTTTGTTACAATATTGTTAATATAACAAGTAATAACATTTATATATATATACATATATATATATACATATATATATATACATATCATTCATTCATTGACCCTTAATACGCCTTTCTAATCATAAATTTGTTAATAAATAATTAAATTTCTTATGTTATAAAAATAATACAAATTAAATTATTATTTATTTTAAAAATATTAGAAGAAGATGCATACATCAAGGGATAGAAGTAATATGAAATTGAGAAAGTTATAAAAAATTTAATTTGACCCCATATATTAAAAAAAATTTAAAATTTCAGTGGGGTCGATTTATTCATTATACTTAAATTTCTTCTAAATTTTATCATATACTATAAAATAAAATAAAATTTAGTGGGGTCAATTGACCACACACCTTTTAAGGCAGGTGGCTTCGCCCCTACTCTTAGTGTAAGACCCCAAATTTTATAAATAAGATTTAATTTTCCTTATATATTATTTTGAAATAGTAAGGTATTGATTTGATAAATGTGATAAGTTATGGGTGAAATATGCAAAGTTTACAAAATAAGCAA
>JAINUT010002123.1:0-127593 GCA_020205555.1 Panax stipuleanatus
GCCTCTTATGGGCATGAAAGTCATCGAAGTGACCCGAACACCACAAACCACAATTTAATTATGTCATGGCCTTAAATCTGTATCCCCGCTTTAAGGCCTATGGTTACATTTAAAAGGGGCTGCAAGCTATATATACAGTTCAAATTTTCCATCATGGGAATCGAATCTAGATCCATGTAATTAATCGTAGATCTCGTGATTATTAAGCTAACAAAATATCATTTAAAAACTTGCACGACAAATAATTGAACTAGAATGCAGATAAAATCTAAACGTCGCAAAACAAAAGATTCACTAGTTAAACCCTTGCATGCTCGTAGCCAAGCTTCTCATTCCCTCTAGATACAGATCTAGGGTCGCGTAGTTGCTTAATATTTACAAAACTAGAAAGAAAACTAGATTTAAATAAATCTTAGTCATTCTAGCTCAACGGTTCTAGTTTTACAACTTTTGAACCTGTTAAAAGTTAGATACGGCTATATTTAGATAAATCTAGTCCACAAACTTCACATTAGTACAGTTACATTTACTGAAGTAAAAACATTTAACTAAAGTTAAAAATATTTAACTAAAGTTAAAGTATTTACATTTACTTTTACATAATTAAACTACTTTTACTAAAATAAAGTTAATCTTTACTTTTGACTTTTGCATCTGATGATGACTGGAGCATCCGATGATTGTGGGACCCTGGGGAGCCAGCGTCGTCTGACTTCGTCTGACTGTTGTTCGTCTGACTGTCGAGGTCCGGCTCCTTCTGTCGCCTGTGGGTACTGTTGATCTTCTTCTCATATAGATCACCATCCCTATTCCTTTGACCCCAAAAAAAATATCCAGGATTTACCCTTTTTTCCCCAAAAAATTATGTTTAATTTTAAGAAAGGAGAAAAAAAATCACCAAAATTTTGGTCACCAACATCAGAGTTTCAAAAATTTTATGTAAATTTTTTTATAAAATCAAATCAGACTGTGTCTGATACAAGAGATCACACGGTTGACTCTTGACTAACTGATGAACTCGATCTAAACAGTCTACCTCGTTTTAACTTTGTTCAAACCTAATCTCTAGATCTGTTGACATTCCACTTAAAGACAGACCAAGTCGCTTAAGTTCATACCCTCTTACCTATTGGCAGACACATACCCTTGGATCTAAGGATCCTTTTTGCCTAAACTGCTCGCACATGAGACTTACAACGGATTGACGGGACTTATGACGATCTGAGGTGGTCTATAGGTGATAGGTGACTCAAACTAGGTGCTCTAAGGACGGAGCAACAGGAGTAAAGAAGAAGTATAAACAAGTTTTAAACTCAGACCTCTATGTTTGACCGGACGACAAACAGTGACACCAAGAAACAACCGGGTGGCTCAGATACCATTAAACAGTGGACGAAAAGTTTAAATAAAACTTTTCACTAAAACAAAAGAAACTTAAAGAAGATGACCGTGTGTATCGCCATAGTAATCTCTTTCTTTTATTATAAACATTTGGAAAGGATTACATTTAATCTGGATGAGTTAACTAAGGGAAGAAGAAGTACATGAACTTCTTCTTCGTCTAACTAGAGAGAAGGTAGAGAGAAGGAGGAGAGAATGTAATGACCGTAAAATTTTTAAACTCCATTATTAATTAAATATATGATTTAATTTTAATGAGTTAGTTTTGTAAGCTTATTTAAGCTTATGTGGTTATGAGAGTTATGCCTATACAAATGATTGCTAGAAATAATTAAAGGGAGTCACCAATGGTTTATTTAAATTGGTGGACTAACCCTAAGACTTTTATATCAGAGTATTGATAGAAATGTTAGTAATTAAATATTCAATTTACTTGAATATAGGTTAGTAGTTTAAACGTGATTGATTAATTGATGCTTTGGGTAATTAATCGATAACGTGTGAATTTATTGTTGTTGAGAATAATAAAACATAAGTGTGTAATTATTAATAAATATAATGAGATTATATTTACTCGATTAATTATTTTGTGCAAGCATGCGATAATTAAACCTTTAATATATGGTACTTATCTATATGGTATAAAATGCAATGTGACGCATTAATATAGCTATATATTATATATATATATATAGACTATATAGTAAGATTAATTTCATTATGTGAGTTACATAATATTATTACTTATGTAACAAGATGTGTGTGGGTGGACATTAATGTATACTCTATTACCTTATAGTAATATCAATAAATAATTATTAATTGATAATGATTTCAATAAGTTATTATAATTATTATAATAACAGTTATGATAATAAGTAATAATAATACCCAATTAAATTATATTCGGTGTTAATAAAATATACATGGATTATATGTGGATAGATATGTACCCCTACTCGATACATTGTAATTAGAAATTTTATTTGTAATTCATTTATAACCTAAGTACATGAAATGAAATGTGTACATATATTCTATAACCTAAGTGTTTATATATACTACACTTGCTAGTTGCTTTTGCTGAGTTTTATTGTTGTCCCATAATAAGAGCCCATTTCTTCTTCACGTGAAGCCTAAGTCTATTCTTGGTGCACTTGAGTTCGTACAGTCTTGGACTTGTACATTATTTAAAGTTTTATAATTCTTGAACTGCGTTAGATAGAGTCTGAACCCTTGTTCGGTCAGACAATTTTATGAAATTTTATAAAAGCTATCCAAACCAATTGATGGTAGGGATTCTTAGACTGAAGAAAACACCCCTTATATATAGGGGAGTACCCAAGGTATCTAATATAAGATACAAACAGCAGAGTTGAATGTTATGCATATACATGGCGTACGCGAGGTTGATCCCCTCAAGTACTTATTCTGTAGCCATTAACCAAAGGGTCAATCAGCTATTGATTCCATTGGAGTTTTATAGTTCAAAGTCTACTTGACTATCAGTTATTCTAAAATAAATTATTATCCTTGCTTTCGATATTCATATTGTTGAATTCATTGTCAGATATACTCCGTTCATTATGATATATCCTTTATTGTTGTATTTAAACTTGCAGAGCAAACTTGTTGCTCATTCTTGCTATATCATGACTTCTATTGCAGTTAAGCCCGAGACTTCAGGGAAGGACAAGGGTAAAGGAGGATTAGTTTGCAAGGAGCAGACTTTACTTTATGATTAGTTTAATTACTGTTATGTAATATTACCCTAATGATTATTCTAGGGTATGTTTGTATGATTGTTTTAAGGTTATCGAATCTTGGGACTAGTAACACCTTTTGAATGAACGACATACGTTTATTATATTCCGCATTTAGTTAGTGTATGTTGTTTAGAGGTGAATGTTTGTACTGTATCGTGATGACTGAATTGAGGTTAGAGAACCCGGATTTGGGGGTGCCACAGAGAACCTCGAGTGAGGCTAAATGGTTTACATTTTTAAGCCTAAGGAACTCTAACACTTGAGTTCCTTTAAATAGAACTAAAGTTACCGGTTAATATTTACCGAAGTAACTTTTTCATTTACTTAAGGTTAAAAGTAAAAATATTTAACTAAAGTAAGAAACATTTAACTTAAGTTAAAAGCATTTAACTTAGGTTAAAGTAAATTACTTTTATATTTACTGAAGTAAAAACATTTAACTAAAGTTCAAAACATTTAAATAAAGTTAAAGTATTTACATTTACTTTTACATAAGTAAATTACTTTTACTAAAGTAAAGTTAATCTTTACTTTTGACTTTGTCGGATGCATTAATTGCATCTGATGATGACTGGAGCATCCGATGACTGTGGGATCCTGGGGGGGCAGCATCGTCTGACTTTGTCTGACTGTTGTTTGTCTGACTGTCGAGGTTCGGCTCCTTCTGTCGCCGGTGGGTACTGTTCAGGAGGGCGGAAGCACAAAGTGATAAGTAAGAAGAACAACAAAGGCGCATACTGTGACGCTGTGACGCCCCCCAGAATAGGTTCAGTCAACCCAACCCATTCTGAGTTGCCAAATACATGGTACAGAATTCAAATGCAAACTTTATATCACACGATCGTGCAAAATACGACCACACAACTGTGAGTGTCAATACAAATATGTATAAAATATTAACATTCAAACTAAGTCCTCATTACAAATATTCTCACATTATTTATTAGAAATAGTGAGGACTACTACTGCTCTAACTCGGACCATCACTCTGTCCCCCGACTAGTTCCTGCGACATTCTCATTTCCTGAAGAGGACAATAGATGAAAAGGGTGAGCTCAACTAGCCCAGTAAAAATATTATGACTAAGATAATGGAAAATAAATTATCGTTAGTCTTTAACAATTCAAATAAAATATTATTGACAACAAGTTTTAGATCAATATTCGCAGCGGAAATAACCATTCATTAGAAGAGTTAAGTAGAAAATGAAGTCTTCTATCTTCTATGATTTAAAAGTTTATCATCAATATTTTATCCCTGTAACATCAATCAATATACATCTCGAATCAAATATTCATCTTTGCACTACGGCCAAAGATATTCATTTGTATCATCAGTGGTCATGTTCATCTCAACACCTATCCATCTTTGCACTACGGCTAAAGATATTCATCAGGTAATCATTCATCTTTGCTCTACAGGGCAAAGATATTCAGTTATATCACCTTTTAGGACTGAGGATGATGAAAAATATTTTAAAGAACGAATCCAGTGAGATAAAGGACAAAGATTAAGGATTCGTATTTTAGTTTATCCAATTCAAAAATACTTTGTAATGATCAATTGTGGAGCAAAATTAAAGAATAAAGCTCAAAACTTAGATCCAATCAAAGATAGTAACCATAATAGATAATTTGGGCAAATAGAAGAAATTTTAGTTTTCTCGTGAATAGTGCCGTATACGTGAATAGTGCCGTATACATGAATAGTAATCCCGACGGAAAAAGTAAGAATTTCATAATAAAATCCATGCCAATATTTTGGTATAATGATATTGAAAAGAATAACATCATTTACGAAAGAAAATAACATCCCTTACCTCAAAAGAATAGTACTTCTGACTGAAATATCGGATATAATACCGAAGGAAACTTGCACTGAATAGTAACACTCAAAGTATCTAAATACTCACAAAAATATGCTCGATATTATAGAGAGAGAAAACTTCTGATTCTGGTGTGATTTTCAATTCTAACCTAAGCACCCTATTTATAGAAAAAGCTTAGGATGCCAAAGTAGATTTTTTAATAAAATAATATTTTATTTTTTAAAAATTCCAGCCGCCTCAAAAGCCATCAGCCACCAGTGGGGCCCACCTCCCATTAAAAAAATATTTATTTTTTGAAACTTCAATAATTCATAATAAATAGCCCTTTTGTCAGAAAAATACAAATGATATGTCCTTTTCACAGGAAATTTAATTCTCTACAACTTTGTAGAAGGAAGTTTTTCCAAATTCTAAACATAAATTATCCAAATTTCATAAACGGATGATTTTCCATACCAAAATACTGATAAAAATACATCAGCAATAATTCCTTCTTTTATATCCACAAAATAAATATTTCTTTATCATATAAATCAATAATTAATTATTCACAAATAATATTACAGAACTACAATATTGATAACCAGGTCATTCCCCGAAAAGAGGGGGCCTTCCGATAAGGACTTCTCCTTACTGGCGCGCAATTAAATAACCCCTCCTAGACAGAACTTCCTTAGACATTGTCAATAATGCTATCTAATAATATTATTCAAATAATATGAATTATTGAGTTGATAATAAGAAATACTGTGCAGTGACAATTATTGAATCAATAATACAAAATATCAACGGTAGCAATTATTGTATCAATCATATAAAATAGCAACGTAGTAATTATTGATATAAAATATCAACGTAGCAATTATTGAATCAATAAAATATCATGCAATTATTGAATCAATAATATAAAATATTGAACAGTAATTACTGTAACAATAATTGAGTAAGTGCCTTCTTACGTAAGAATCAATAATTCAAAATACTGTGCAATACCGTGTGCTATTGTGCAACACCGCGTATTACTGTATTTTAACCACCGGGTATTTCAACAGTACTAACGGTAACAACTACGCCGTTATTTTATAAAAAAGTTATTTCTGTCGCTTTCTATATCCGACAGTTATTCCGTTGTGGGGCCCACAAATAGCTGCGCCGTCGTACGAATATTCCCCGACAACAAGAATATTTCACGACCAAACGAATATTCCACAACAACAATGAATATTTTATAACTTGCTCATTTTGAAATATTTGCACATTTCACCCATAACTTTTCACATTTATTAAATCAACACCTTACCATTTTGAAATAATATATAAAGAAAATTAAATCTTTATTTATAAAATTCGGGGTCTTACACATACAATCTGAATCACAACTATAGCAATAACTATAAGAAATGATAACAATAGTTTAAAAGCAGTTTACTTGAAAGATTATTTTATTGATGAAATAAAATATGTACAAGCAGATTACTGAAAATAACTGAAACTTACAAATATGACTCGATTATAGAATTCCTAACATTGGTTACTAAGGAAGAAGCAGAAGTTTAAAGATTGGTCAGATATGAATCTGAGTCTTTCTTAAATTCTCTATTGGATTTCCAATCCTGTTTGATACAAATGACTTCGATTTCCTTTTATAGAATAAAGAATCGGAACTATTATACACTCAAATGATTACTTACATCTTTAACTATTGCTGAACAGTAGAACTTTAACAAAAGTAAATGATTACAGACGCATTATTTTGAAAAAGAAAATACAACCTTTGACTAAATGACCAAATGGCCGACAGTGGATGTGTGACTCCACCAAACGACAAATGACTCATACATGACTTTTGGCTACTTTTGACTAAACTTCTGCTTTTGATGAGAAAGCATAAACATCAGCATGTGACTATGAGCCTGCACTAGGCAAGTGGGAAGGCATCCTATGCAAAAGGACCTTGAGCATCTTGGAGACTTATGCTGCCGTATGGATCCTCAGCACCGCTTGCCTTTTTACTAGAACTTGATGAAGACGATGAACTTTCTGAAGCTGCAATTTCTTCATGAAGTTTATCGACTCTGTCTTGGATAATTTGAGCAAGCATTTTTAACTCTGCATTTGAACATTTATTAATATCTGAAAAATCTAATTTTGACTGAGACTATTTTTTGGATTTACTGGAGGATTCCTTGGGAGAAGCTGATTTAATAGGAACAAGGTTGACTGAAAATTCTTTCTGAACTTGACCTATGATACGATAAATGTCAAATTTACCCCACCATTTAATGGAAAACGTCCGAGTAACATAAGTTAATTGACTAGAATGAGAAGCGAAAGTAGTTTGACCACTTGATGACTGGAAAATGGATTCAACAACAGGGGTTATAAGACCATATTGCCATTTGAATCCAAGGGATTTTATATTTACTGACGAATGGAGAAGAATAGGAATACAGTCAAATTTTTGATTGTATGGACTTCTACAACAGAAATGGCTAACTAGGGGTTTAAGCTCTTGGGGAAAGATATCAAAAGTAGGTCCAAACCTTGACCACCAAAGAGTAAACCAGAGGGGGGGCTGACTCTTAAATTTGTGGTCAAAATGAATGAACCACGAATGACTAAAGGAAGGATTTTGGAATAAGAAGATTTTATTCCATGCTTCAGTATAATCATAATAACAAAATTGACTATCAAGATTATCTAACTGTTTAAGATCAGAAGGATGATTACCCTAATCAGTCATTGAGATAATCTGTTTAATATAAAGTGAATGATAAATGACTTTGGAATTATCATTCCTATCATAGATAGGCTTGATAAGAATTAACTGAGTTTGAAGAAGAATTTCCTTATAATACGCAAGGGATTTATAAGGGGCAAAAGGAAGAAAATGCCATCTAGTTGAAAAGAACTGGGCAGCCAATTTGACTGGATCATCAATAGGATTCATATGAGGTTCAATATGAAACAAATTGACTGTGTAAATGGGAATATACTGCGAATGCAGTTGAACTGGATTAGGGTTACTAGATGAAGAAGATGAAGCAAATGGATCAATTGACTTTGATGACTAGGCCAAAACTGTGTTATAAGGCTTTGGAACAGTATAAAGAAGATGATACCTATTGGCTATATCCACTACAGAAACTGGGCTTACTGGATGAGAAATTAAGGCTCCTTTGGGCCTTTGACTTGGGCCTGGAGGGGGCCTAACTGAAGTGTTGCCACCTCTCATGCTCATTTTTCTGGAGTACCTGATTTAATAAACTCTCGAGTGAGAAAATCATGAATTGAATTTCCACTACCTTTAATATATTCAATATCAAAATCAAAAATACTTAATATAAATTGCCATCTGGCAAAAATATGCTTAGCAGCTATATTTTTAACATCCTTTTCTAAAATATATTTGGCAGATTTACAATCAATTCTAACCAAAAATCTTTGATTTAGTAAATCATTTTGAAATTTACTAATGCATAGAACTAATGCTAATTTTTTTTTTAATTGTGCTATAATTACTTTGAGCCTAATTCCATGCACCAGAATGAAATCGAACAATTTGCTCAAAATAAGCAGGGGTTAATTTCTGCTTCAGAATACCTCCGAATCTAATTTCAGAAGCATCGGTTTCAACAATTTTAAATGCAGATTCGTTAGAGATGCCAAGGGAAGGCAATACTTTAACTTACTTTTTGACTTGTTGGACGATGGATGTTTGTTCATTAGTCCAAGGAGGGGGATTCTTTTGTAAACGATGAAACAGAGGTTTCCAATTTTTTCTAAGATTTTGGTAGAACTTACCAACATAATTCAGAAATCCTAAAATCGCTGAAGTTGAGTTTTATCAATGATTTTATCAGGGAATTTGTCTGCAAATTGAATGTCTCGCTGAATGGGTCGACTAAGACCATGATTAATATCATGACCAAGAAATTTAACTCTAGTCTGAAAAAGACTACATTTAGTAGGGAAAATGACTAAACTATTGACTTTTATTGTTTTGAAGAACGAATTCAAATGCTCGTGGTGTTCTTCAATTGATTTGGAGAAAACAATAATATCATCATTATAAACAATGATGAAATGGCTAAATGGATTCAAAATATCATTAAGAATATTCTGAAATTCGCTAGGAGCGTTCTTGAGTCCGAATGGTTGAACAATCCATTCGTAATGACCAAAAGGAGTTGTGAAAGCAGTCTTGTATCTATCACTAGGATGAATACTAATCTGCCAAAATCCTAACTTAAGGTCAAATTTACTAAAAACAGTTGCATTACTAAGTCTACTAAGAAGGTTTTCTTTGTTAGGCAATGGGTACCTAATTCATTCTATTACCTTGTTTAGAGGCTTGTAATTAATAACTAGTCTAGGGACTCCCCTTTCTTTCTCAGCTTCATTATTTACATAAAAAGCTGGACAAGACCAAGGTGATTTACTATTTTTAATTAAACCCTTTGCAAGCAAATCATTGATTTCTTGCTTACAAAGCTCCATTTGCTGGTGATTCATTTGTATAGGTCGAGCCTTAGTAGGAATTAAGTGTTCTTTAAATTCCTTAGCATATGGTAACCTTACAACATGCTTTCTTCTGTGCCAAAAATCAGTGGGAGAATCAGCACAAAGGTTTTTATTCATAAATTTCTTAAGTTCTTCAATTTTTTCTTGAACTTTTTTACTGAGAAGAAGTTCTTCAACATGTTTGTATCTAATTTCTTCTTTTAAGAATTTTAACTGAGTAGTTTTACAATTTAACAAGCTTAAAGATTTTAAAATAGATTCATCTTGAATAAATTTCAAATCTCTCTCTTTGGGCTGAGTAATGAATTTAAACACTACCTTTTGACCCAAATGTTCAATGGTTAAACCATTATTACTAGTAGTAAATGGATACAGTAAATATATAAATGAAAGGCCTAAAATAATCTTATCTATCAGATTGCGAATTAAAACAAAAGTTGTTTTAAAACACATATTGTCTTAACAAATATGCACTTTAGGAAGCTTATATTTTATCTTCATCTTACTACCATCAGCAGAGTTTAATCTCTCACTAGTTTTTTTGTAAATCTTTGTAGGGATTAAACCTTCTTGAATACAATTATGATCTGTGCCAGTATCAACTAAAGCAGCAAGCTCAATTGAAAAGGTTTTATCAATGACTGTCTTAACAATAATATACTATTTTTGAATGGTAATATCTTTTAACCGTTTTAATGAATTACCTTGAACCATGAGAATTGACTATTTATCTTTGGCGTTAGAAGATTTAGCTTCGTCATCATTCTATGAAGAATCAGAAATGTGAAGGTCTGAATCTTTAGCTGCAAGATTAGTCATTTCTCTCTCTAAATCAAAAATCTCAGTCTTAAGACCTAAAATTTCTTTTTTAAGTTTATTAACTTCTTGATTTAACTCGGGTAGAGTTATTTCTCTATCCGGAGTCTTAAATCTTTCTAAGGTTTTGTTAAGACTGATAATAGGTTTATCTTTTCCTTTAATAACCCTATTTTCCCTGAATTGTTTTTGGTTAACAATTCTTTTAGTTGCTTCATGTACTGTGTTTTTAACTCGGGGTCAGTAATTTTACTAATTAAATCAATTAACAAAGAGCTTTCTTCGTCATCTTTGTTAAGCATATTAATTGTTTTATTGCAGCAGTCAGATCTGCAATTATCTGTACACAAAGTGACTTCATTTTCTTCACTATTGGTTTGATTATCTTCATCGTTATTAGAGGAATAAGGAATATCAGAATAATCGTTGTTATCAACGTTATTCTCTATTCTTATTAACTCTAGAAGCTTATCTGTTTCTTCAGTAGAAATGTTCAACTGACTTAATTTCTGTTTAATCTTACACTCATTTTTATAATGACCTTTCAGGCCACAATTATGACAAGTAATTTTACTTTTATCATAGGTGTTTGATTTGTGAGAAGATTTATTATGAGTTTTTCTTTTTGATTTGGGTTTCTCATAATAGTTATCTTGATTTTTAGATTGACTTGTTCTCTTCTTATGATGCTTATTACTTTTGCGTTTTTCAATATGTTTTTTCCTATGCTTTCTTCTACAGGAAGCAACAGGAGGCAAACCATTGTTTGCAGAAAGTTCCAAGCTCATATTTAGCTTTGTTTTTATCTTTACTAGCTTGTTTAGCAAGTTTATAATCAATACACATTTTTAAGCCAATCTTTTGAATATAACTGATTATATCACCATAAGTTAGGTTATCATAATCAATATATCCTAAAATTTTACTGAGCTCTTCTCTAATTTTGTGTGCAAACAAACTAGGAAGACCATTGACAAACTTTTCTTTCCAAAAAGGCTTGTTACTATCATTCCTCATCATGACACAAGAAATAAAAATATCTTTGTACCATCTAAAATCACTTAGAGTGGGACAAGTGAGATTACTTAACTGATCATGAATTCTTTCAGTAATATTACTAGGAGTTCCTATAAAAAAATTTATTATGGTAAATATTAACGTGTTTACTCCATCAGGAATATCAAAACCAATATCTTCTCTGAAGATTGGATGGCCATCATCATCCAACCGTCGCGCATGAATTATAGAGTGTCTAGCATCTTCATCAAGATGTTTCTCCCACCAAGAACAAAGGACACCTATAAATCCATTAGTTAATATTTCAATAATTTCAGGTTGTGTTAAACTACTGAATGCTGTAATATAACTATTAGCGACCATGAACATGTGATTCATTTTAGTAAGAATTTGATGCTCACTAAATCCATCAGCATTCTATTCATAAATTTTATTAGAGGAAACAAAAAATTGATTATCTAGATTCTTCTCTTCAAACTGAAGATCTGGAGGAGTGGGTCTAGAATACCAATTTTTCGTTATACTTTTATTATTAAAAGTTAACTTATTTAACTGATCGTTAAGATCTGGGATTGAAACTATTTCAGATTTATTATCCGATTGACTATCGCTTTCCTCTTCAAATGATTCTTCAAACTGATCTATGATAGCAATAGTACCACTAGTTTCACCAAAACTCATTTTTTTAAGTAATTTATCTATTGTTTTAACTAAATCAGAATCTTTATTAGGCAATCCCAAACCATCTCTGTTTTCAGGGAGAGTTAATAAAGGCTGATCTATCTTTTCATCAAGATTTTTAACGGTTCTGCATGACCTTCATGGCAGTGATTTAACTTGATTTAATATTGAGTTAGGCTAAATGACCGTTTTGTCTTTCCGGGGGTTGTCTCCAGGGTTAATAGGGCTTTCAACTGTCTCTTGGGGTTGTCTCATAGGTTTGATCCCAATCGATTCTGTTCTTCCTCAGGGTCGTCTCCGAGGATTGATTTAATATCCCGGGGTTATCTCTAAGGATTGATTTGAAGCTTCGGGGTTGTCTCCGAAGGTTGACTTGATCTCCCGGGGTTGTCATCAGGGTTTGACTTAATTTCCCGGGGTTATCTTCGGAGTTTGACTTGATCTCCCGGGGTTATCACCGGGGTTTGATTTGATCTCCCGGGGTTATCGTCGGGGTTTGATTTGATCTCTCGGGGTTGTCGCCGGGGTTTGATTTGATAATTTAGACTTTCAGAGTTACCTTTGGAAGTTAAAAGACAGTTTTGCCCTCCTGCATGGTTAGTAACAGGAATGCAAAATTTCGAGTGTCTACAGTTGCCCCTCTTTATCATGTTTATGCAATGCAATGGAATGAACAAGATAAATATTACTAGATCATGAAATATAAAACATGCAAATGATGTCATAAAATGCAGCATAATATGATGTTATGGACTTTGAACATTTTTATTTGGAGTTACTTCTAACGGTATTCCCTCACTGACTGTTCCCGCCATTTCTGCTAGGGATGGGGTTGTCAATTATGGTCTCCATTGAACTATCTTGATGTCTACTCGGATGGTGGTTTACACAGACTTTCATCATCGAACTTTCTCGATGCCTACGCAAAAGGTAGTTTGCAAAGCTTTCATCACCGGATCTTTCCTGATGCTACATTAAGTTGAAGCCAATGGTTTAAAATGTTCGTCAGTGTTACCAAGACTGGTTCTACAAAATGTTGTAGAGATATTTTCAAGATTCCGGCTGGGGAGATTTTTCTATGGTTGATACCACTGGACCTTTCTGAATTCGACGTTGGGGTTGTCACCAACGTTCTTTGTGTTTAGATACGCTTTCTGACTTTACCTCCGCTAGAGATGTTTCTCTTCTGACAAGTGACCTCATTGGGGATTCCTAATGCCTATCCTGATGATAGTTTACACTGGTTTACAACATCGGATCCCTCCCGACGCTATATTGGGGCTGTCACCACCGATTTGTATTCTTATCTGGTTAACACTGATGTTGTTGTTGGGGATAGAGCTTATAAAGGTAATTTTCAAAACATCCCCCCAATGTCAACTCAAACGGTAGTTGAAAATGGTCTGGAAATTCGAACCTTTATGGTGCCTCGGCTGGGGATTTATATAACAGATTCCATCATCGGTCCTCTCCGGGGAAGATATCTTTCGATGGTTTTCATTATCGGGTCTTTCTCGATGCTACGCTGGAGTCGTCGCCAACGGTTTGCAATATTAGATACTATGTCCTTCGTTGAAGCAGTTCTCAACTGCTTTCCTCACCGGATCTTTCCCGATGCTACGCTGGAGGTGTCGCCAACAATTTACAATATCAGACGTGACTGATATCTCTGCTGGGGGTATCTTGCTGATAAGTTATACCCTTAAACAAATCTGGATACTTCGATGCATTTAAAACTAACGGTTCATAACACCGAACCATTCCGATGCTTTGATAGAGGCATTATTCAAAAATCTCCATTATCGACTTCTTAAATACCATATTAGGGCTCATACCAATGGCTTACATGAGGATTTTCTTTCATCAGAAGTTTGGTACCCGAATTCAGGGTTTCAGACCTTTTATGCTCAATTGCGTAGCACTTTTTTCCCTGATTTGACTTTTCAACTTCTAGGAACTCCATTGTAACTTCAATTGGATAGAACCGGAGGGGTAAGGGCCCACCTTGGGTGGCTGCAGGTCTATCTACTGCAGCCACAGGTAGAGCCGCTGCTTCCCACAATTTTATTTAGTCCCCCCGTTTTTTTCACAAGTCATTTTCAAGTTGAACTTTATAGAAAATCCAAAAATTCTTCTTCAGATCTACTGAGTTCGGGCTGCTTTTTTCAAAATTCGTCACCGTACAATCGTTCTGCCCAACCCCGATAACGTTTATATCCTTTCTTTTCAAGTTTTGACCGTCAGAACGTTAGATTTCATATAGAATGCTTCTAAACACAATATAGCAATTATGCATGCTCATTTGACTTGATAAAAATTATCAGACTTAGTAAATGCTTATATTTTACCATGCTAAATGTATTGATGTAAAAAAACTAATTTCTGAGACAGTCATTTGGCGCCCTTTTTTGCTAGTTTATTCATCCTATTTGAGGCCAAATGAGCATGGGTTTTTCAAAAAAATGCATATGGTAATTTGGCTGCCATTGTGACTTAATTTTAATATTTAATATCTATATCTTTGCTATTGGGTTGGTGTGCTACTGAATGGCCACCTAGTCATGCCTACGTGCATATGGATAGTCCATTTTACAAAGGAGACACTGGTGAAATTTTTTCACAAGCCAAAGCATTTTAATGAACAGGCAACTTTTAACTCTACTGGAGATGTATGCTAAACTAATGCATGCTTTAGGACTTAGACTATGCATGAATCAATGATTTAATTTTAATAAGCTTTAAGTTTAAAACTTACCTCACCCTTTCTGATGTGATTTGAAGATTTTGTTCAGGTTATGGATTCAGATATACCGAGCAGCTCTCGCGGGGTCTTCACAGGCGTGAGGAGGAGAGCTTCTGATATCCTCCAGCCTCGTCCAACCCGGCAGCCTAGCCGGTTGACTGAGTCAGTGATTTATTCTATCCTGGTTGATAGGCCGGATGACGTGGACGAGGAGAAGGATGTCCCTATTGTGGACCCCGCTCCTTCTTCTACTACCCCTCATCGGGACCTTCCAGCTATCATCGTGATGATTCCAGAGCTTTTGGAGGATTTGAGACGCCATCCTTCAATTTATCTCTACGCGAATGAGGTAACAGAGGTTTTTATTCTGGAATTTCTTTCTTTTTCCATTTTTGGGATAATGGCTTAATCTTGATTTTTAATTTGATGCAGGTTCCCGGCTTTACTAATCTAGGGGGAACTGGTTTAGTATTCATTCCTTGTACCAGACCCTTCATCCAGAGTACCAGGCCATCGTCCACTCTTGGGGTTTCGAGGCCTTCTTCTCTATTCCTCCACGTCGCTGCCCTTAAAGTTATCTGTGGGCTTTATTTGAGCGTTAGTTCCACCAGACCCAGTCTCTCTATTTATTAGACTGTGAGATGATAATGACACCGATAGACTGGCAGTTTATTACGGAATTGGAGGTTACAGGTGAGCCAGTGCCTTTGGTGGCTGATATTTAACCTGTTGCAATCCGGTCCCTTTTGGGAGTTCCTTCTACGGCCCTCAAGGGTCGGACTGTCCACTCTGGGCCCTTGAGTATGGATGCCATGAGTGGGGCTTTGATCGAGCCTCTACTTGCTGATCGAGGGTTAGAGATCATATTCTTCGGCGATTATTCTTGATCATCATCAAGGGTTGTTTCATAGCGGACAACTCCTCGACGGTCTCTTTTTCTTTGGTTAGCATCACTCGTGATGCGGATCGCATCAGGGATTTTAACTTGGGCTCATTCACCTTTGTTTACTTCCTTCGAGGGATGCGTCTACGCTTAGAGGGCGTGACGGAGGCTTGGCTAGGCTTTTACCCATTTCTGCTGGTGAGTAATTTCTATTTACCTCTCAATTTCCCTTATTTGGGTTGCCAATCTTTATCACTGAGGACATTTGATCTTTGCACTTCTAGTTTTGGGCGTATGAGAGGCTCCCTTGCCTACGCCCGGCTACTACTCTAGGTCTGGAAACCTATCCGCGAGGACAGCGATGGCATTATTCCACCTTTACAGAGGTCCCTTGGCAGAGGGGTTTACTTATTCCCGCATGCAGTTGGAGTTATTGACCGCCGTTGTTATCACGTGGGTTCCTTACACCCCTGATCATCTGACATTCGATTTTGAGGATGGATTTTTGACCGAGGTAGAGTATACACTATCCACTCGTCGGATCCATCTCTTGACTGATGGAAGCTGGGAGCTCTAGTTGGGAGAGCGTGCTATCAGGAGCATCACAAAGGATATTCGTATTCCATTATTTCCTCCTGCTAGAGGACATTAGTCCCTATCTCAGTCGGTTGTAGGCATTCCCGTGATGGGCTTGGATGGATTCACCTTATCAGAGAGTCATGTCACTCAAGAGGCTTTCTATCGCTGGTGGTTTTATTACACCATTGAGGCTCAGACCCGTGCTATTCAGTTCATGGAAGACATGGTTCCTGGGTTTATGATGATGACAGACTAGATAGCCTACGTTCGAGAGCCCACTCACTTGGAGTAGATTACCAGCTTGACCAAATGATTGGACTGAGCACATTTTTTCATCAAGCACCTTGACAGAGATCCTTTGGAGGCAGATTCTTTTGATCCATTCAGCTTCGGCTCTGACCCCTCAGGTGGTCCATATTCTGGCAGCTTTACTGGCGTAGATCCCCCTCTCTATCGACCCGACATCCCTTCTGGCAGAGATTCAGTGACTCAGGAGGAGTTGCAGCAGGTTGATCGACTGGGTGATATAAACATCATAGATTTCTTTGGATAGGTTTCTCGCTATATCTTTTTATAGGCCTCTATTAATTGTTGGGCAGTTGTGCCCCATTTCTCTTTATCTCTTTTGATAGGCCTCTATTAGTTATTAGGCGGATGTGCCCCATATTCCTGTACTTTTTATATTTTCATTTTAGTGACAGACAGAAATGATGTTTTTATTAGATAGTGTATTTAGACATGTATATATAATATTTCCTATCTATTTCATCCTATTATCATTTATCATTATCATTTATCATGATGCATGCATTATGTCATGGATATGCTTTCATATAGGTTAGTTTAACATTGACCTCCGGATGGTCTCGTGATACGGTTCTACAGATGTCTTCATCTACCGTCAGTCGGATTGAACATACACCACCCACATTGATAGCCTCCTCTTTAAGATCATGGTATGATAGTTTTCCTCCCACAAATCGAGTGACAGTTGACCAGATGTTGAGGCATTCCATGGCCATCCCGGCATTCCAGGTACCACTGGGCTTTGTAGATGGCATGCTATCTTGTTGGATACCTGAGAGACAGATCTTCAGGTTTGGTATCCACGAGATGACTCCTATGTTAGAGGAGTATGAGCGCATTACTAATTTGTCATTGGATCGACCTTGTGCTAGGATGGCCATCGGCAATATGAGGCGGCAGTTTATAACACTGACTGGCTTACGGTGCAGAGTCATCGTGGATGAGCTCACTTTAGGGCATGTGGTGTCCTTGGATTTCTTGATTGATCGATTTGACTTGCTGAAAAGCTATGTGCAATACTCAGGAGACTTCACTATCACTGCAGGTGAGTGACAGATTGCCCGTGTAGATATTCTGTTGATGTGCGTCACAGCTTACTTGTACGTATTTCTATACATGGACCATCTGGACATTGGCCTGATTATAGTGGTTCGTGCTCTTAGAGAGGGTTGTACCATCTTGCCCATGATATTGGCGGAGACCTTGAGGTCGGCCACATTCTGCCATACCCATTATATAGGGTTCTTCAGGGGGAATGCCGTATTATTATATGTGTGGTTCATGACACATTTGAGATAGATTGACACTTTTAGACTTCATGGATATTGTTTTACTCATGAGATAGCCATGTCTTATTCTTTTCAGTCGGCTGAGTGTACAGATGCTGCATCTTGGTTGGCTTTTCTGACGACGATCGAGGGTTCATTTGCGATCTTGCCTTGTTCAGGACTCTGCTCTTCTTATAGCTTTATTACTCATGCAGTTGGCATGGATTATCTACCCCTGGCTGGTTTGAGAGGGGTGACCACATATCATCCACTGGCTATCATGGGACAGTTCGATCAGTTCAAGGACATTCACCACTTTGAGGGGGATTTGGATCAGCGACTGTCAGTTTTGTCTCTGTTAGCAGACAACTTGACCAGGATTTTTGATTATTGGACTCGTCACGAGGGGGCTGACTTTTTGACTAGTCATCCGGGTCATTATTTAGGTACTCTGCATGGCTAGAGGTAGACATTGCATCGGCTGTGGTTGTTCACTCAGATCCGAGTATTGATTCTGATGAGGATGAGCTTATGGATGACCCTAATTCTCCCACCGAGGACGAGTTATTCGCTGGTTTGACAGCAACTTTGGTCAGTGACACCCCGAGCACTTCTGCTACTGTGGTTCCATCTCTTGTAGAGTCTCTAGAGTAGGTGATTCATCGGATGACCTTTGAGAGGGATCAGGCTAGAGTGCTGATGTTGACAGCCCTTTCTGGCCGGGATTATGCTTTTATCGAGATGGACGATGCTCGAGCCACTCGGGACATAGCTTTTGTTGAGAGGGATGATGCTCGAGCTGCCCGAGATGTTGCTTTTGTTGAGTGGGATGAGGCTCGAGCTACCCGGGATGCTTCTATCGCTGATAGTACTGCACTTAGATCCTATACGTATAACATTGTTGCATATATAAGTGCATTGATAGATGATCATGGTAGCACTATGTAGATGGCTGTGGATCTTTTAGCTCGCATGAAGACCTTAAGGCAGGAGCTCACAGATACACCTCCATCTTCTGAGAAGGATGCCATGTTGGACTTGTTGTCCCGTTTATAGACTAGCTTTCATTTTTATGCGTAGACTAGGTCAGCCATTTTTGTCATGTACAGGATATATTGTATATATTAAACAAAATTATATGGCAAAGAAATATATTTTGATTCACTTCCCTTTTGGATATGTTTTGTCATTACTGAATGATTACCACTTTTTTTATGACTTGTTGTCTTGATGTATCATGAACTTTTCCTTGATGGATTGACATTGAGATGTCGGAGAGTATCTCAGAAGGCTTAATAGTATTTGGGTTTTATATAGGGTTTGGTGTCTTGAGACTGGTTTTGAATTAGATGTTTGAGTTTATAGGGATAAGTATTTTTTTCTTGAAGGTTAGAACGCACCATAAATGGCTGCCTATGTACTTCCGTGGTTGAGGGAGATTAGGTCATTCATAGTTCAGGCTTAGCCTGAATGGTTTGATAGATGAATTTTCAGTTTTTTTTCACAGGACCCGAATAGCGGTTTTCAGGTGATTCAGACATAGTACCTTTTCACAGTGTCTGAATTGATAAGCTGAGGGAATTCTTCCCCATTCATTTCTTGCAATCTGATGGCTCCTCCTGTCAACACTTCTTTGACAATGAAAGGGCCTTCCCAATTCTGGGCAAACTTTCCTTTGGTTTCATCTTGATTGGCAAGGGCTTTCTTCAATACCAAGTCATTTTCTTTGAATTGTCGGAGTCGGACTTTCTTGTTATATGACCGAGCGATCCTTTACTGATATAATTGACCATAAAAGATGGTTGTAGCCCTTTTTTCATCTATCAGAGATAACTGGTGGTACCGCTCTTGCAACTACTGGTCTTCTTCCATCTGAGAATCTATTAACACCTTCAATGATTCCATTTCTACTTCTATGGGAAGTACTACTTCCATGCTATAGACTAATGAGTAGGGGGTAGCCCCAGTATAAGTGTGCATTGACGTTCTATAGGCTAATAGAGTCAAAAGCAATAGGTCAGGCCATCCCTTGTGGTTGGCAGACATTTTTTGCATGATTTTCTTGATATTCTTGTTGGCCACTTCGACAACACCATTCATCTTGGGACGATAGATGACGAAATTGAGATGCTTGATCTGAAACTTTTTGCATAATTCTTTCATCATCTGGTTGTTTAGATTCTTGGCATTGTCTGACACGATTACCTCCGATTGTCCATATCGACAGATGATATTATTTCGGATAAAACCAATGATTACCTCTTTGGTGACTTTGGGAAATGAGGCAGCCTCTACCCATTTGATAAAGTAATCAATCATGGTGAAGATGAATCAATGACCATTGCTGGCTCTGGGTTCTCTTGGCCCAATCACGTCCATTCCTCACATGAAAAAGGGCCACGACGAAGTCATACAACATAATTCGTTCGGAGGCGCGCGGATAAAGTTTCCACGGACTTGGCATTGATAACATCTTTTGACATGATTATCACAGTCAGCTTTGAGAGAGATCTAGTAATGCCCTGTTCTCAAAATCTTTCTGGCAAGTAAATAACCACTCATGTGTGGACCACACGCTCCACCATGGACTTCATCCAGGAGTCTTTGAACTTGATCTTCACCCAGTCATCTTAAAAGGCCTATTCCAACATCCCTTTTATAAAGTGCATCTACGCTCAAATAGAATTTCATAGCCATCTTATGAATCCATTTTCTTTCAGCTTGACTTGCCCCGGCAGGCATAGATCTATCTCGCATATATTCTTTTATATCCTGGTACCAAGGCTGTTTAATAAAAGGTAGTTCATCTGATATTTTTCCAATGTGATTCCCATATGCTGGGGCCTTTTGACTTGTAAATTTGATGTCGGGAATTCCTACTTCGAGGGATCAGCAAAGTCATTCCTACTGCGAGGGATGTGGATGAAGGTTATTTCTTCAAACTCCATGGCTATCTTGATAACTTGCTGATGATAGGGCAGTAAATGCAATTCTTCGGTATGATACTCCTCGGTGGTTTGTTTGATAACCAACTCGAAATCCCCAAAGATCAGTAACCGTTTGATACCCATGGATTGGGCCAGCTTCAACCCCATTATATAGCCTTCATATTCAGCTGTGTTGTTGGTGTTGACAAACTGCAGCTTGATGGCCATAGGATATTGTTCTCCTGTAAGAGATATAAGAACTGCCCCTGCTCCGGCACCATCCATGTTCATGGCTCCATCAAAATATAATTTATAACATTGAACTGTATCTTCTTGAGGGATTTATTGAATTGTCATTATCCTATCATCCGAGAAATAAGTTTCCAAGGGTTCGAAATCCCCTGATGGTGCTTCGACCAATTGATCCGTAATTCCTTGACCTTTAACAGACTTCTGAGTCACGTAGACGATGTTGAACTGTTGGAAGATCAATTGCTATTTGGACAATCGACAATTTAACATGGGTTTGCTGAATACGAATTTTAGAGGATCCATACGGGATATGAGATAGGTCGTGAGTCCCTGAAGATAATGTTGCAACCTTATGGCGGCCCATGCTAACGCACAACAGGTCTTTTCAATCAAAGTGTACTTTTGCTAGCCGCTACTGAATCTTTTATTGAGGTAATAGATAGCTCTGTCCTTATTCTTATCATCCTTTTGCCCCATCATGCAACCAATAACATTAGCATTAACTGATAGGTACATAAATAAGGGAACCTCATCTCTTGGGAGTACTAAGACAGGGCCTTCGATAAACTAGTTCTTGATGGAAAGGAAGGCTTTTTGAAAATCTTCATTCCACTTCATAGAGGAATTTTTCCTTAACAGCTTAAAGATGGGTTCACACGTTGCCATGAGTTGAAAGATGAATCTGCTTAAAAAAATTGATTCACCTTAAAAATCCCCGTATTTCATTTTCTGTTCGGGGCACGGGCATCTCGGTGATGGCTTTAATCTTAGCGGGATCCAGCTCAATGCCTCTGTTGCTCACTAGAAATCCCAACATCTTACCGGATTTGACACCGAAAGCACATTTAGCCGGATTCAGCTTTAAGTTCTATTTGCACAACCGGTTGAAAAGCTTTTTGAGATGGCTAATGTGGTCATATTCCCTTCCAAGATTTGACGATGATATCATCCACATAGACCTCTATTTCTTTGTGCATCATGTCATGAAAAGGGTCATCATGGCTAGCTGATAGGTAGCACCAACATTGATAAGGCCGAAAGACAAACGTTTATAAAAAAAGTTCCCCAGGGAGTGATGAAGGCTTTTCACCCTATCCTCTTCAGCAACCATGATCTGATGATACCTGGAAAAATAGTCAATTAAAGAATACATGCCATACTGCGCCGTGTTGTCTATTAGTATGTGGATAAAAGGTACTTGGAAGTTGTCCTTGAGACAAGCTTTGTTCAAATCCCAGTAATACACGCATACTCGTACTTTCCCTCCGAGCTTAGGCACGGGAACTATATTGGATAGCCACTCAGGGAAAGTTGACACCATAATGATGTCGGCTTTGAATTGCTTGACAATTTCTTCTTTGACTTTCAGACTCCACTTAGGTTTCAATCGCCTGAGCTTCTGCTTGACTGGCTTGAATCCCTCTTTAATGGACAGTCGATGAATGACAATATCAGTAGGCAAACCAATTATGTCCTTATTTTACCATGCAAACACATCCTGGAACTGAGTTAAGAGGCCGATCATGTCTTTTCTTTGGTTTGGGGTAAGGTCCATGCATATCTGGATTTCTTTAAGGTTTTCTGAGATTTTGATATTGACAGTGATGGTTTGATCGAGGTTTGGTTTGGGTTTGTCTTCGACCCATTCTTTGATCTCCTCAGGCACTTCATAGTCATTTATATCCTCTTGATCAATCCCCATCAAGTCAAAGTCCAGTTTTACATTGAAGTCGTAGTTACTGTGAAAATTTGGCATCTCATCAGCAAGGCCAAAAAAATCCAACTCTAGAGTCCTGAAAATAAAATGCTTTCACTTAATATATGAAACTGTTTGATTATACAAAGCATTAGCAAAATCATGACAAAAGTAACTACTATCGCTGTGCAAAAAAATAAACAGAAAATATAACCACACTTCAGGACAGATGGACTTTCTGCCCTTTTACCCTTTTCAATTGATGCATAGAGTGCTGCTCCAATTGTCTAGAGTCAAGTTCTCATTAACAGGGAGGATAAAGGGTTGATGTTGTCCATCTCTTCTTCGATGATGACTAAGACAACATCTTTTTCAAAGTCGTCATTCCCCTTTGGGGCACTCCCTTCAGCTCTGTCCATTCAAGGGATTGTGAGTTGATCTTCTGCAGAATCATCATCTGGGATATCATTGTTCATTCCCTCAATATGGACCAGAAAATACATCTTGGCAAACGGGTCTCATCCTTCCCTTAGGAACTTTTCCTTCCCTTGTTTTCTTTCTTTATCAGGCTTTGGGACTTCTTTTTCAATTATCGATTTAGGAATCAGCATACTAGCGACTACAATAGGAATTTTCCTCATAGGCTTCACAAATCCTGCATCAGTGAGGTTTGATAGCAGAATGGTAGAGGAAGGAACCGGTGGATGCTTGTGCGGATTTTGGTTGTTTGATCCAGAGGAATAGCCTAATCCAGCCTTCTCTATATATCTAGGGATTTAAACTGGACTTCTGATTCCTTGCTGACTCTTTCCTAACCCTTTTCCAGAGCAAAAACCCAAGGATATCATTTCTTGACCAACTGTCATTACTTTGGTGGAAACTCTTGGCTTTAAGGCTGGTGCCGCAATAGGCAGGTATTGAGTGTTGATCACTTCAAGAGCTTGAAAACTGACAGGCTCAATTCCTTCATCAAGACTGATCACAGGCATATCGCTTTGTATATAGACAAGATACTCTGGTCAAGCATTGATAGTTACCAGATTGCCATTAATGATGTACTTGACTTGTTAATGAAGGGTGGACGGAACTGCTCCAGCCATATGGATCCACGGTCTTCCCAACAGTAAATTATATCCTGTGGTAATGTTTAGTACCTAAAAGGATACGTAGAAAGTATGGGGACCAATCTCCAATGGAATCTCGAGTTCTCCTACAGCCTCTCGCCGAGATCCATCAAAGGCTCTTATGACTACTTGACTAGTCCTGATTCAATTTGGATTGATCTTTATTCTTTCTAATGTATCATAGAGACAGATGTTCAGGGTTGATCCTCCATCTATCAATACACCTCCGACCACATATCTTGAGGATATCACTGCTATGTGCAATGACTTGCAATAACCAGTCCCTTCCACTGGTATGTCATCATCAGTGAAAGATATCACATTACTGTTAAAAATGTGCTCTATCACATGATGAAATTTCTCGGTACCTACCGTCTTTGGCAGATGTGCTTCTTCTAATACTTTCACTAGAATATTACGATGATCTTCCAAAGATAAGACCAAATCCAAAATGGATATCTGTCGGGGTGCCTCTTTTAAGCTTTGCCCCACTTTGACTTCATTATACCCCATCTTGCTGAGGAATTCTTCCATTTTCTCCTCGGCACTCTTCTCTTGGCTTTAATGACTTACTTGATTACTCGCTGAGGTAGGTACATCGGGTTTTCCTTTGATATAATAGCAATGTGGTTTGATGTTAATCCCTCATCTTTCCAATAGTTCTATAGGACTCTCTTTAAGCTGACTACAGGATATTGCAATCTGAATGGCAATATTAGAGGTTCTGGCGCATCTACTTTCACATGATTCTTTCCTTCTTGGGCCCCTTTTCCTTGAAGTATCAGGGGCGTTATGTCTAGATCCTTCTCACATGAAATGACAGCTACTATTTCTTTCAGATTCCATGTCATGGGAAGAAAGATTGCTTCCTCACCATGATAGCCATAATCTTGGTTTACTTTCAGCAGTTCACCGCTTTTAATTAGATTTTGAATTAAGTGACGAAGTCCCCAACAATCTTCTGTATCATGACCAGGAGTGTTGGAATGATATTGACAGATCCTATCGGGATTAAACTTCCTAGATTGAGGGTCTGCTGGGGGTAATAACTCTGTGACTTTTCCCTCGTTGATCAACATTTAGAGAATTTCTTCCATAGGCTGATTCAAATGAGTGAAATTCCTTTTAAAGGCAAACTCTCTGTTAGCTCAAAAAATTTCTTCCCTAGCAACTTTGTCTGCCCAGGGTTCATGCTCATGGAACAGGTAATAATCCTTCCTGGAAATGGGACTAATTTCAGGCGTAGGAAGATTTATTTCTCGCTGATTGGTCTGATTTATCAATTGTCGAGTTATCTGATGTTGATAAACTACCAGTTCTGCCAGTTGACCAACCTGTTCCTTGATATATTTTATTTCTTGTTCTATTGCCTTTCTGAATATTCCCACTTGTCTGACATATCCTTGTCTACTTGGGAGGACTCCCCTACGTACTAGAGGTATTTGGAACCTTCTCCGTTTCCCATGCCGATCATATTGATGCCCTCTTTAGTGTGTTGAGGCAGAGGATTATCTTGAACATGTGGTTGTTCTTGTGTTGTTACCATAATCTCCCCACTATCTATTAGGTCCTAGATTTTGTGTTTGAGAGACCAACAATCGTGGGTATCGTGGCCCGGAGCTGCAAAATGATAAGCACATTTCTTACTTGGATCAAAATTTTGTCCACTTGGATTGGATAGGGGAAGGAGCTGAACAATCTTCTTTTGTGTTATTAGAAGTTTCAGTACATTTTCCAGTGAGTCCCCTAAGGGTGTGAATGTTTTTCGACGTTTAATTTCTCCGGTCTTTTGAAACAGAGGATTCGAAGATTGTGCAGAAGTTTGGAAAGGAGAATAATTTCTCCTTTGAATGGGCAAGTTTTGATTGCCTCTCTGATTTTGTCCCTGAAGTATCAAGGACACATCCTCCTCCTTTTTATGAACTCTCCGAGGATTATTCCCATAGTTTCCAGCTTGAATATGCTCGGCCACGGCCTCCAAAGTAGTAAGGTCTTTTCTTTGGTTTGGGGTAAGGTTCATGCCTATCTGGATTTCTTTAGGGTTTTCTGAGGTTTCGATATTTATAGTGATGGTTTGATCGAGGTTTGGTTTGGGTTTGTCTTCGACCCATTCTTTGATCTCCTCTAGCACTTCATAGTCATTTATCTCCTCTTGATCAATCCCCATCAAGTCAAAGTTCAGTTTTACATCAAAGTCGTAGTCACTGTAAAAATTTGGCATCTCATCAGCAAAGCCAAACAAATCTAACTCTAGAGTCCTGAAAACAAAATGCTTTCACTTAATATATGAAACTGTTTGATCATACAAAGCATTAGCAAAAGAATGACAAAAAGTAACTGCTAGCGCTGCGCAACAAAAATAAGCAAGAAATAAAACCACACTTCAGGGCAGATGGACTTTCTGCCCCTTTACCCGTTTTGATTGATGCACGGAGTGCTGCTCCAATTGTCTAGAGTCAAATCCATATTAACTGGGAGGATAAAGGGGTTGTTGTAGTCCATTTCCTCCTTGATGATGACTAAGACAACATTTTCATCAAGGTCGGCATTCTTATTTGGGACACACCCTTCAGCTCTATCCATACAAGGGATTGTGAGTCGATCTTCTGCATGATCATCATCTGGGATATCATTGTTCATTCCCTCAATATGCACCAGAAAATATATTTTTGAAAATGGGTTTTGTCCTTCCCGTAGGAACCTTTCCTTCCCTTCTTTGCTTTCCTCATCAGGCTTCTGGACTTCTTTTTCAATGATCGGTTTAGCCTTAGGAATCAGCATACTAGCGACCGTAGCAGGAATTTTCCTCATATGCTTTACAAATCATGCATCAATGAGGTTTGGTAGCAGGATGGTAGAGGAAGGAACCGATGGATGCTTGTGCAGATTTCGGTGGTTTGATCCAGAGGAATAGCCTAATCCAGCCTTCCCTATCTGGCTAGA
Organism: Panax stipuleanatus; assembly: GCA_020205555.1. Lineage (NCBI taxonomy): Eukaryota > Viridiplantae > Streptophyta > Magnoliopsida > Apiales > Araliaceae > Panax > Panax stipuleanatus. The sequence continues at coordinate 26,755 of JAINUT010002123.1, forward strand.
GATTTGAACTTAACTTCTGATTCCTTGCTGACTCTTCCCTAACCCTCTTCCAGGCCAGAAACCCAAGGATATCATTTCTTTACCAACCGACATTACTTCGGTGGAAACTCTTGGCTTAAGGCTAGGGCTCCAATAAGTAGGTATTGAGTGTCTCTCACTTCAAGGGCTTGAAATCTGACAGGCTCAACCCACTCATCGAGACTGATCACAGGCATATCGCTTTGTATGTGGACATGATATTCTGGTTCGACATTAACAGTTATCAGATTGTCATTAATGATGTATTTAACTTGTTGATGAAGGGTGGACGGAACTGCTCCCGCCATATAGATCAACGGTCTTCCCAACAGTAAATTATATCCTTTGGTAATGTTTAGTACCTGGAAAGATACGTAGAAAGTATGGGGACCAATCTCCAATGGAAGCTCGATTTCTCCTACAGCCTCTCGCCGAGGTCCATTAAAGGCTCTTATGACTACATGACTAGTCCTGATTCAATTTGGATTGATCTTCATTCTTTTCAATGTATCATTGGAACAGATGTTCAGGGATGATCCTACATCTATCAATACACCTCCAACCACATATCCTGAGGACATCACTACTATGTGCAATAACTTGCAATGACCAGTCCCTTCCACTGGTATGTCATCATCAGTGCAAGATATCACATTACTGTTGAAAATGTGCTCTATCACATGATGAAATTTCTCGGTATCTACCGTCTTCGACAGATGTGCTTCTTCTAGTACTTTCACTAAAATCTTGCCATGATCTTCTGAAGATAAGACTAAATCCAATATGGATATCTATCGGGGTGCCTCTTTTAAGCTTTGCCCCACTTTGACTTCGTTATACCTCATCTTGCTAAGGAATTCTTCAATTTTCTCCTCAGACACTTTTCCTTTGGCTTTAATGATTGAGTTTATTACTTGTTGAGGCAGGTACAGCGGGTTTTCCTTTGATATAATAACAATGTGGTTTGATGTTGATCCTTCATCTTTCTCATAGTTCCACGGGACTCTCTTCAGGCTGATTATAGAATATTACGGTCTGAATGGCAATATTAAAGGTTTGGGTACAGCCACTTTCATAGGATTCTTTCCTTCTTGGGCCCCTTTTCCTTAAAGTATCAAGGGCGTTATGGCTAGATCCTTCTCACATGAAATGACAATTACTACTTCTTTCAAATTCCATATCATGGGAGGAAAGATTGATCCCTCAGTAGGATAACCATAATCTTGGTTTACTTTCAGCAGCTCACCGCTTTCAATCTGATTTTAAATTAAGTGACGAATTCCCCAACAATCCTCTGTGTCATGACCAGGCGTGTTGGAATGATATTGACAGATCCTATAAGGTTTGAACTTCCTGGATCGAGGGTCCGCTGAATATAATAATTTTGTGACTTTCCACTCGTTGATCAACATTTGGAGAATTTCTTCCATATGATGATTCAAATGAGTGAAATTCCTTTGAAAGTGAACTCTCTGTTAGCTCGAATCTTTTCTTCCTTAGCAACCTTGTTTGCCCAGGGTCCATACTCATGAAATCGATAATGATCCTTCCTGGCAATGGGACTAATTTTAGGCGTAGGAAGATTTGCTTCTCGCTGATTGATCTGATTTATCAATTGTCGTGTTATCTGATGTTGATAAACTACCAGCTCTGCTTGTTGACCAACCTGTTCCTTAATAGATTTGATTTCTCATCTTTCCCATAGTTCTATGGGACTCTCTTAAAGCTGACTACAGGATATTGCGGTCTGAATGGCAATATTAGAGGTTCGGGCGCAACCACTTTCACAGGATTTTTTCCCTCTTGGGCCCCTTTTCCTTGAAGTATCAGGGGCGTTATGGCTAGATCCTTCTCACATGAAATTGCAGCTATTATTTCTTTCAGATTCCATGCCATGGGAAGAAAGATTGCTTCCTCACTAGGATAGCCATAATCTTGGTTTACTTTCAGCAGTTCACCGCTTTCAATTAGATTTTGAATTAAGTGACGAAGTCCCCAACAATCTTTTGTATCATGACCAGGAGTGTTGGAATGATATTGACAGATCCTATCGGGATTAAACTTGCTAGATTGAGGCCTCATTGATCAACATTTGGAGAATTTCTTCCACAGGCTGATTCAAATGAGTGAAATTCCTTTTAAAGGCGAACTCTCTGTTAGCTCAAAAACTTTCTTCCCTAGCAACCTTGTCTGCCTAGGGTTCATGCTCATGGAACCAGTAATGATCATTCCTGGAAATGGGACTACTTTCAGGCGTAGGAAGACTTGTTTCTCGATGATTGGTCTGATTTATCAATTGTTGCGTTATCTGATGTTGATAAACTACCAGTTTTGTCAGTTGACCAACCTGTTCCTTGATAGATTTTATTTCTTGTTCTATTGCCTTTCTGAATATTCCCACTTGTCTGACCTATCCTTGTCGGCTTGGGAGGACTCCCCTACGTACTGGAGGTATTTGGAACCTTCTCCGTTTCCCATGTCGATCATATTGACGCCCTCTTCAGTGTGTTAAGGCAAAGGATTATCTTGAACATGTGGTTGTTCTTGTGTTGTTACCACAATCTCCCCACTATCTATCAGGTCCTGGATTTTGTGTTTAAGAGACCAATAATCTTGGGTATCGTGGCCCAGAGCTCCAGAATGATAAGCACATTTCTTACTTGGGTCAAAATTTTGTCCACTTGGATTGGCTGGGGGAAGGAGCTGGACAACCTTCTTTTGTGTTGTCAGAAGTTTCAGTACATTTTCCAGTGAGTCCCCTAAGGGTGTGAATGTTCTTCGACGTTTAATTTCTCCGGTCTTTTGAAACAGAGGATTCAAAGATTTTGCAGAAGTTTGGAAAGGGGAATAATTTCTCCTTTGAACGGGCAAGTTTTTATTGCCTCTCTGATTTTTTTCCCTGAAGTATCAAGGACACATCCTCCTCCTTCTTTTTATGAACTCTCCGAGGATTATTCCCATAGCTTCCAACTTGAATATGCTCAGCCACGGCCTCCAAATCAGTAAGGTATTTGATATTTCCAGACTTCAATCCCATTTCAGCCATTTCTCCGTGTTTAATCATTTCTGAGAATGGTTTTCCTATACCTACTAGGAACCTCTCGTAAAATGGAGCTTCCTGTATGTCAATGAATGTCATTACCATATTTGTTTCTGTCATTGATGGAATGACTTGAGCAGCCAGGCGTCTCCACCGTTGGGCATATTCACTACTTTGCTTCTTAACCTTGGTAATTTGATATCTATCTGGAGCCATTTGTGATTGGAAACTGTATTGATTTAGGAAGACATGTGCTAGCTCCTCCCAGCTGTGGATTTTGGAATTGTCCAGTCGGGCATACCATGCTATAGCTTTTTCGGTTAAACTTTTCTGAAATAACTGCATCCTTAGTTTCTCATCTTCGGCATAAGATCCGAGTTCTCCAATGAATACTTTCAAACGAGTGTAAGGGTCTCCTAATCTGTTATATTTTTCAAAATCGGGATCTGAAACTTGTCTGGATAACGGGCCCCTGGAAAGATGCAGAGATCTGAGTAATTTACACTCCCATAAACTCCAATCCCTTTAATTGACCGGATGGTTTCTTCCATTTGCTAGACTTTCTTTCTAATGTCACCAGTTTCGCGGTCTTATTTGAGATTGGTTATTTCAAGGGTTTTGTTGAATTTTTCATTAATTTGTGGTTCTAGTGTCTGAGCTTCCTTTTTTTTCTTGTCAGTCTCTTGACCGCCACCTTGTTCGGAGGATTTTGTTTGCACGGGTATTTGTTTACCCTGAGTACTTTTGCTTTGTTTTTTCAAGAAAATAGCCAATTCTGTTATCTGATTTCTGAGTCCCTCAAACTCTTCTCAAGACATGAAACTTGTCCCCTATTGGGTACTTTCTTCGATGTTTGTGGGTAGGCTCTGAGCCTTCTTAGATTTAGATCGGGTAGTGGGACCAATCTTTTCCTACAATAAAAGTAGGTGTGTTAATTTTGATATATATTAACAGGATGCATGCTATGCAATGCGTCATTTGTCGAGGTTTTTAAATCTTTTCCTACAAAACAGCTGTTAGCTATTTTGCCAACAGGATAGCATGACAGGATTTAATATCTGTGCAAAAATAAAATTGACAGAGAATGGAATGTATATTTACATTTATTTGAAAATTACATGGAATTGAAATTTATATTGAATTTATAGAGAATTTGAAAGGGAAAGGTATGAAAAGACTTCCCTTCGCATTTGGTTTATAAAAGGCTGACTTATCTTAGGCTATTCTCGCTGCTTTTCGGCATGAATGTCCCCAGATCATCGCGATTTACTAGATGGGAAGTTAATCCGATGTTTCAATTAGAGCAGATCTGAGTGGCGCCTTTCCTGAGCCTCGCAGGATTAGTCTCCTTTGAGTCTAGTAATCAAACGCCGACGGGTTCGCCTCCTGGTGGAGGCACACAACATACATTCACATATAACGCGTCTCACCGTATGAAATTATGACATTGTGTGAAGCACTAATATAAAGCAGTAAAATATTTATTTACATCCACTCAATGTAAAGACAGCATCCACACACATGCAGATAAAAAGGGAATTTTTAAAAAATTGAAATGCGGCTTAAGCCCTCTATCATCCCCAGCAGAGTCGCCACCTGTCGACGTCGGGAAAAATCTTGGTTCCTTTTCCTATGTGTTTCTATCCTTGATGATTTCTATTTGGATTTGTTTGATTCTGAGGGTTAGATTCCAGGAAAAGACCAACATATAATTTCGACGATTTGAAAAGATTGATTTTATTTGTTTGAATTAGACAAATTCGCCAATTGGTATGAGTTAAATGGTTGTACCAACTCAACCGAGTTTTTTGAAAGATTTTGCAATATGGCCCAATTTCTGGATTCTGTTTAATTGGTCTTGGAAACTGAGATTTCATAGAGTTCGGGGGCATGATTAAGCGGGGGGGAAGGTGTTAGGTACCCCACGACTTCCGTGAAACACGGTTATCGCGCTTTTCATTCCCTAATCTTTGTGTATGTGTGTGTGCATTGCAGTTAATTGGGCCTAAGTGCTTTATTTAAAAGTAGTGTCGTGCTTTGTTGGACCTGTATACGAAGGGTTTGATTTAATGAAAAGTCTATTTTTAGACAAGAATATGAAAATGATGTTTTGAAAAGAGATTTCAAACCCTTTCGCTCGCATAGGAATTGAAGCTCTTAATACTTCCATTTTATTCAGTATTTGGCTTGATTTTGATTTTATTGGAGATGCAAAGCATCTTTAACAATAAATAAATATATACATAAATGTCGGACCTCTTATGGGCATGAAAGTCATCGAAGTGACCCAAGCACCACAAACCACAATTTAATTATGTCAGGGCCTTAAATCTGTATCCCCGCTTTAAGGCCCATGATTACATTTACAAGGGGCTGCAAGCTATATATACAGTTCAAATTTGTCCATCATGTGAATCGAATCTAGATCCATGTAATTAATCGTAGATCCCATGATTCCTAGGCTCACAAATTATCATTTAAAAGCTTGCACGGCAGATAAATTGAACAAGAATGCAGATCAAAATTTAAACGTCTCAAAACAAAGGATTCATCAATTAAACCCTTGCATGCGCGTAGCCAAGCTTCCCGTTCCCTCTAGATACAGATCTAGGGTCGCGTGTTTGCTTAATATTTATAAAACTATAAAGAAAACTAGATTTAAATAAATCTTAGACATTTTAGCTCAACGGTTCCAGTTTTGCAACTTTTGAACCAGTTAAAAGTTATATAAGGCTAGATTTAGATAAATCTAGTCCACAAACTTCACATTAGTACAGATTTACATCAAATAAACAGTTAAAATTGATATTTAATCACATTAAATAACGAATATATATATATATATATTTATATTGATAAGTCATGCCTGGATTGTGAATCCGTGACTAATATATAAATATATATATATATATATGCTTATATATATATTAAAGCTGAAAAAATCACGGATTAGCAATCTAAGCCAAACGAGTTGATATATATATATATATATATATATATTAAAGCAGTAAAAAGCCACAGATTTATAATCCAAGCATAAATAACACTTATAAATATATATACATATATATATATATATATATATTAAAGCGAGAAAAGCCACAGATTTACAATCCAGACCTAAATAACACTTGTAAATATATATATATATATACATATATATATATATACTTATATATACATATATTAAAGCCAGAAAATCCACAGATTTACAATCCAGGTAAAAATAAGAATGATATATATATATATAAACAGTTAAAAGTTACAGATTTGAAGAAATCTCACAGTATGTAGTGAGGGAGGCTTTAAACTGCTTTTGAAGCTTGAAAACTCCGTTTTCACAGGTTAAAACTTGATATGTTAGTATATATAAGTATAAAAGTGTTTACAAAGAACAATATTGGAATTTGAAACACTGTTAGAAGGGTTAAGAGATGGAACGAGCGAAATTTCCTCTCTTTTCTCCTTTTTTCTTCCTCTTTTTGGTTCATGGAGGGGTTTATTTATAGACCAAATGAGCCTCGGGTCAGCCCGCAGCAGCCGCGAGTCTACTTGCGGTTGACCCAAGTGGGCCCGATCTTGTGTGTCCCGTCGTCTCAAAGTACGTGCACTCTGACCAACGTGCAGTCTGCTTAAACCTTCATAACTTTCAATCCAGTAATCCGATGGAGGCGTGTTATTCCTTTTCGGAAAGCCCTTTTCGAGAGTTACACAATGACATGGTATTTGACCTTTTTCGAATTCGAGAAGACGGGTCCATGACCAGGTCTTCGAGTCTTCGCTTCGTCCGTTGAGCTGTCTTGTGATGTTTTCACTCGGGATTGACGTTATGGTTCTGCATGACCTTCATGGCAGTGATTTGACTTGATTTGATGTTGAGTTTGTCCAAATGACCGTTTTGCCCTTCCGGGGGTTGTCTCCAGGGTTGACGGGGCTTTCAACTGTCTCTCGAGATTGTCTCCGATGTTTGATCCCAGCCGATTCTGTTCTTCCTCAGGGTCGTCTCTGAGGATTGATTTGATATCTCGGGGTTGTCTCTAGAGATTGATTTAAAGCTTCGGGGTTGTCTCCGAAAGTTGACTTGATCTCCCGGGATTATCGCCGGGATTTGACTTGATTTTTCGAGGTTGTCGTCGGGGTTTGACTTGATCTCCCAGGGTTGTCGTTGGGGTTTGATTTTATCTCACGGGACTGTCGTCGGGGTTTGATTTGATATCCCGGGGTTATCTCCGGGTTTGTCTCCGAAGTTTGACTTGATCTCTCGGGGTTGTCGCCGGGGTTTGATTTGATAATTTGGACTTTCAGGGTTACCTCTGGAAGGTAAAAGACGATTTTGCCCTTCTGCATGGTTAGTAAAGGGAATGCAAAATTCTGAATGTCTACATAAACTAAGTAATATTTACTTAGTTTCTTATTAATAAAATAAAATGAAATGAGCTAAGTAGCATTTACTTAGTTTTGTCACTACTAAATAAAATCAAATAATATAATAACATAAACTAAATTTACATAATATAATATAAGATAATATAATATAAAATAATAAAATTAAATAAGATAAGATAATTACGATAAAATGAAATAAAATAAAATAAATTTAATTTATTAAAATTAAAAAAATGAAAAATAAAATAAATTAATAAAATAAAATAAAATAAATAAATTTAATTTAAAAAATAAATTAATTAAAAATTATAATAGAATATAATGAAAAATCAAATCAAATCAAAATTTTAAAATCAAATCTATTAAAATAAAATAATTTGGCCAAAAATAAAATAAACTAATGAAAATAAATTATAATAAAATAAATAATATAATGTAATGTAATACAAATTAAATTAAAGAAAATTAAATAAAACTAAATGAAATAACTTAAATAATATCTAATTAATAAATAAAATATAATATAATTAATTAAATTTAATTAGTTAATATAATATAATATAAATTAATAATAAATTAGAAAATAAATTTAATTTAATAAAATAAAATAAAATAATCAATTAAAAAGTTAGATAATATAATATAAAACAAAATAAAATAAAATAAAAAGTAATATAATAATAAATTAGAATAAGTAATATAGCTAACTAAATTAACATAAAATAATAGTCTCCATATTCAAATAATAGTTCTCATAAACTAAGAAGGATTTACTTAATTTTTCATTGATAAAATAAACTAAGTAGCATTTGCTTAGTTTGCCACAATTAAAATAAAATGAATAAGTACTATATGTATATATATATATATATATATATGTGTGTGTGTGTGTGTGTGTGTGTGTGTGTGTGTGTGTACTATACTTTGGAACTTAGAAACCCGTTTGACAAGTTGGAGTAAATGTCGAATAGAAATCCCCATATTCAAATAACAGTTCTCATAAAATAAGTAGCATTTACTTAATTTTCCATTGGTAAAAGAAACTAAGTAGCATTTGCTTAGTTTGCCACAATCTTCAATAAACTCAATAATACTCTCTCTTTAATCTTCAATACACTCAATAAACGACTTAGTTTGTTTAGTTTGACATTATCCTCAACAAACTATATAGTTATAATCAATTACGACTATACATTTTATAAGCGTATATCCTTCCATTAACCTGCAAATATGTTGACCGCCTTAGTTGAGCTGGCAAGGGTTGTTCGACAACAGTTGCAAAGTGCAGGAGCAACATAAGTTGGCATCAACATGGTATTAAGTAACTTATCACTCAACTCATTGTGAAGAAAGCATTAACTGCCTTGGCTTTCTTCATATTTCGTCCCCGTAACCGCATTTTAGGACATTTATAAGTTCTCATTCTCCACTTAATCTTCCTACTTAAAAGTATTACAATTTTTATCCTTTTAAAACAGAAAGCTCATAAATAAATTACAATGAACTATATATGAATGAGCAAAGTAGAGCAACTACTTAACCGGTAAATTGTAGAACTTGCGATTAGAATTCTTAGAAGTTCCAAAGGTCTTAAACGGGCAACGAATATCGCAACGAGTGCAAAGAAAGTAAGGTGGAAAATACTCTAACCCGTCGCCACAATTTATGGGTCCATGTCAACTCTTTATGTGACGCAACGACTTAGAGAATTCTTCACCTTCCGTTATTTGCCCTCGTTGCGATATTCGTTGCCCGCTCAAGACTTCTGGAACATCCAAGAATCTTAATCGCAATTTCTAGAATTAACCGATTAATTAGTTGCTCAACTTTGCTAATTCATATATAGTTTAGTACTATAATTTATGAGCTTTATGTCTTTACATGATAAAAGCTATAATACTTGTAAGGGGGAAGATGAAGTGGAGAGGGGATAACTTATATATATATATATATATATATATATATATATATATCTCAAAATGCGGTTGTGGGGCGGGATTGTGAAGAAAGTCAAGACAGCTAATGCTTTCTTCACAATGAGTTGGGTGACAAGTTCCATAATACCATGCTGATGCCAACTTTTGTTGCTCCTGCACCATGCAACTACTGTCAAACAACCCCTTGCTAGCTCAAATAAGGCAGTCAACATATTTGCAGATTAATGGAAAGTTATATGTACTATACTTTGGAACTTAGAAACACGTTTGACATTCCCTCATTAGTAGTGAATGTCGAATAGTTCCCCCATTTTGGGACTGTTACTGGATGTTATGTCTTTCACTTAGGCCGATGCCAATTCATAGGGTACGTTTTTTGTTTTGAGGATTTTTCGGCTGTTATCTCTATATGTTCTTCGAGTGTATACTTAGATTAAGTTATCTTAGTCTATTTCATGTACTTGGAGACCATGGGGAGATGCTGCCAAAATTTTCTTTAAACAAAAGAAACGTGTTCAACGTGTTGGCACTAGTGAGGAGACGCATCCAGGAACAGTATAGAAGCCTTACCCCTGTAGAGTGGAGATACTCAGAAAATATAATTTATGCATAGATCACATACATGAATATCCATGTTCTGAATGTGTCTTTTGTTCAGTTAAAGATGTCAGTCGACCGAAGTTGGATGTACCGTAGGATACCAATTGATGGGAGGGGATTAATCTCAGCTTATCGTGATGGGGTGTGTAACTTTTTGAACAAAGCAATACAACATGCTGATGATCCGAATGGAAAGATGAGATGCCCGTGTGTCAAGTGTAAAAACCTAATTTTGAAGAAAGTCGACGAGATTAAATTCGAATTATTTTCTCGTGGGTTTGTGGATAGGTACTTCGTATGGATTCATCACGGGGAATCAGCTAAGTTGAGGGAACTGACTGGCAGTGCTTAGCAACCTATTTATGGGGATTCATACCCCGATAACTATGATATTGTGGAGATGTTGGTTGATGCATATGGTACTAACAATATAAATTTGGCTGAAAACGAGCATACGTCAAGCAGTTCTCAGCAAGACCCAAATGATATAGTGACTGCCTTTTACAAGATGTTATCTGAATCGGGGGTCCCAATGTATCATGGAAATCATAAGCACAACAGGCTATCTGCAGTGACTAAGCTCTTACACTTCAAGAATGAGCATGACTGTAGTGAGAGATGTTTCAATGATTTGCTTGCTCTTATCAGCGAGTTGTTACCCAAGGATCACACTTTGCCAGCGAATTATTATGAAGTGAAAAAGATGGTCAAGGGGTTGAATATGGGGTATCAAAAGATCGATGCTTGTGAGCAGGATTTCATATTATACTATGGGGCAGACAAAGATAAAGGACAGCGTGTCAGTACAAGGTGACAAAACATGGGAGGAAGGAGAAACATGTGCTTAAGAAGATCTTACGGTACTTTCCTTTTGTGTCGAAGCTTCAACGGCTATTCATGTCGTCTCACATGGCTCAGCATATGACTTAGCATACAATTAGGGACGCCGTTCCTGGTCAGCTGACTCACCCTGTCGATGGAGATGAATGAAAGAAGTTTGATGAAAAATTTTCTCAGTTTATGGAGGAAGTCAAGAACGTGAGGCTCGACATGGCTACAGATAAATTTTGCCCATTTAATAATTTTAGCCAGCCTTACTCTGTTTGGCCAGTCATAATGGTATCTTATAATCTTTCACCATAAATGTGAATAAGGGATCCATATTTGTTCTTGACTTTACTCATACTAGGGAATAAGATTCCTACAAAAGATATAAATGTGTACTTAGGCCGTTAATCGATGAACTAAAGATGTTGTGGGTGACGGGGGTCCAGACGTATGACAAATCGATCCACGAGAATTTTTTGATGAAGGCAGTCTTGTTGTGGACTATCACTGACTTTTCGGCTCTTGGGATGATTAGTGGTTGGTCGGCTCACAGGAAGCTGTAATGTCCAGTGTATATGGGGGATGTTGAAGGCACTCAGTTGCAGCATGGGTGAAAATGTAGTTTCTTTGGAACAGCTCATAGATTTTTGCCTGTTGATCACAGTTATAGAAAGATGTCTGCACAGTTCAACAGAAAGACAGAGAAGAAGAGTGTTGTTGGTCGACTGTCGGGCAACGAGGTTTGGAGGTGGCTGAACAATCTAATATTTTCACCGCCAGGGAAGGAGCACAGTAAAATGAGAGCATTCAGGTATGGAAAGACTCATAATTAGACACACTCACCCATATGGTTTGAGTTGCCATATTGGGTCACACTTTCAGTCCATCATTGTATAAATGTCATGCATATAGAGAAGAATGTTTTCGAGAACTTGTTTTACACCTTGTTAGATGTGAACGGTAAAACAAAAGACAATGACAATGCACAAAAAGATTTGGAGGCACTGAACATCAGGCAGAAATTATGGTTTAGCCCTAACAATTCAAAACCTAAAGCTTCATTTTATCTTACTAAGCAACAAGTTGAAGACGTGTGCATGCAAGCGGGTTAGTGGGTTGAAGCTCCCAGATGGATATGCTTCTAACATATCTCGCTGCAGTAAGGTTGAGCAGTTGAAGATTAATGGGTTCAAGAGTCACGATTGTCATGTATTCATGCAAAAGTTGATGTCAATTGCATTTCGTGAGATGTTACCCAAAAAAATTGTGGATGTCTTATCTGAACTTTCAATTTTTTTTCGGGATCTATGCTCAACTGTAATAAGGTATAGTGATGTGGAAAAGATGGAGAACAATATTATGCTTACCATTTGCAAGCTCAAAATGATATTCCCTCTATGGTTCTTTGACTCGATGGAACATCTACCTATTCATCTACCGTATGAACTTACACTTGGAGGACTAGTGCAATATCGGTGGATGTATCCTTTTGAGATGTAATATAATCTATAAATTACATTCTATTGAGCATATTAAATACTCATATTAATAATACTCGTATGTTTTCAACGTATTATAGGTATATGAGTTGATTAAAGCAGAAAGTCAAAAACAAAGCTCATGTAGAGGGTTCTATTGCTAAACGCTATACGGAGGAAAAGCTTGTCAACTTCTGCTCATTGTATTTTGACAATGTTGTCTCAACGAAGCACAATCTTTTAAGTAGGAATGAGGTTGTCAGTCCTCTTTATGCTGATGATGAGTTAGCTGTATTCACATATCCGGCTAAACTATTTGGTCATAAGAAGATGACTTACTTAAGCGATAAAGATTTGAAGATTGTATCGACGTACGTGCTTTTAAATATGCCCGAAGTATCGTCATTCATCATGTAAGGATTATTATTTGTCACATCTAATATAATTTATAAGCGTAATCAACTATATATTAATCCATTTTATTATAATTTTAGTCCATTCCAAGAGGAAGCGTATACTTCTACTCCGGATTTAACTACAAAATAGTGGGAAACATTCACTGCTGCTAATTTCCAAAATTGGTTTAAAAGAAGGGTTGAGGAAGAGAACATTTCTGAGCGTTTTAGAGATGTCATCCGAGGTCCTTCCAAAGTTGTTAGTTCTTTTCCCGGCTGCATCGTGAATACGTACAGTTTTAAGGTTAATGACTTGAATGAACAAGCATCAGTCAATTCTGGGGTTGTGTTGGGAAACTGTTATCGTGATTCCTAGTCCAATTACTATGGACGTTTACAGGAGGTGGTTGTGCTCAATTATCCTAGGGTAAAAAGGTAGTTACATTAAATTATCGCTGGTTTGATACTGAAAAGGGTGTTAAAGTTGAACGTAATAGAATCGTCACAGTAGATATCAAGTCAAAGTTAAGATCTGATGACATATTCGTGTTTGCCAGTCAAGCAACTTAAGTGTACTACGCTTCTAATGTCGTCAATAGTAGAAGCCCCTAGTATACAGTTGTCACTATAAAAACACATGCATTTGATGATGTTAATATGTTTGGGAATGATGAGGCATTGCAAGATGATGTTAGCAATCCCAAGTAGGTAGTGCTAAATGATGAAGATGTGATGACAAATGATGTGGGAGAAAGTCGAGGATGACGTGGTTGTCAATGAGTACGTAGTCGTTAAAGATGATAACGACGACGAAACTGATATCGATGATAATGAGGAAGAGACGGAATCTGAGAATGATATCTATGTTAAATATGACGGGTTTGATGACGTACACACTCTTAACTTATTTCAAATTAGTAAAAAATGCAATGTTAATACATTATATTTAATTAATTTAACTTCAAATTCATATGCGTTATTTTTTTTATTTCAGTAGTATATTTAAGGCTAGACATAGCGGTGGATGTCGCCGCGGTGGTGGTCGATTCGTTTCAGGAGATGGTAGCTCAGTTGGAGGCTCGTCTTCAGGAGCTAGTAAGTTATTTGAACATACCCTTTCAATATATCTCAATCTTCATTAGTTATATTTGACTTATTTTTTTTATAATTACAGATGTTGTTCATCGACGAGCTTGAGGGCCTAACCTCGATATCTTCGGCCGTCTGCTGGCAGCTCCACTTATAGTCCGAGTGGATGTCGAGTCTGCCCAGTAAGTGTTAAACCATAAAAAATAAACAGTTAAATTTATATAATTTATTTCATGACACAATTAACATATGATTTTTATTTTTTATTTTTACTGTAGTATACTAGACTCGGTCGCTAAGGCGACTTTACACGCTATATGTCTGACGCACCTCCCGACTGGGTGTATGCGCTTCAGCCAGTACGAGTAGTGTGATGCCTCGTTTATGGATACTTTCTTATGGGAGTTTCACGTAAGTTAATTTCCTTAAATCCTAACAATTATACGTATATAGTCGTTGCCCAATAAAGTAAATGTTCCTTGCTTTTAAACTTTTGTTATAGCTTTATTTTAGATATGAGGAGGGCGTCTCTCAGACAGCCGGCAACGATGTTATTATTACACATGTCACTAAAAACTACGTCGGCTGGCTGTATAAGATCAGACAGAGGGTAGCCCAGGCAGTTAAGCTCCAGTCCGAGACCACTATCAGAGATCATTAACCCCGTATAGTCTCCGATTCAGCATGGGAGGCTATGTGTGCGCATTGGGCTACTGATGAGTTTAAGAAGAAGTCCGAGTAGACAAAGAGGAATAGTGGCTAGCTCCGAGTTGTACACATTACTGATTCACAGTCTTTCTATGAGGTGAAGTCGGTAAGTGTCATATGTTTAGTTGTTTAGTTACCAAATTCTCATATGAATACCTAATAATTATTTTATGAATATATGTATTAGGCCATGGAGAGGACCTTGGGCCGAGCTCCGACCATGGTAGAGTTATGGGATGGAGCCCACATGCCTAAGGAAATCACTATGTCTCAGGCAGTAGTAGCTATACAGGTAAAACTAATCTTAGTTTTAAGTAATTATTAATATTCACTCATTAATAAAATGATATAATTAACTCACGTATACAAAATTAGTTACATTACCAATTTTAGAAGCTTCGGGACCAGCGTATAGTTGAGTTGCGAGCTGCTAGGGGGGATTCTGAGCCGTTAGATTCCACCATCCCCTGCCTAATATTGAGTTATCTCGGGATGAGGAGTTGAGACTATGGGTCACGTCTCAAGATTCTCCTACTAGCAGTACCGGTAGGTATTAAGTGTTGGGTATGCCACGTATACCCGCGTATACCCTACCTGGAGGTAATAATATATATTTCTTGTTATATCTTAATTTATAACAATAATATAAATTAATATGTACCACGTAATGTTCTATTTAATTTTACGGACTCTAGCCAGCGCCAGCGTCCGAGAGCACCTGTTGGACCATCTCATATGAGCGCTAGCTTGGACTACGCGCTATTACAGAGGGTTATAGCATCAGTGTCGAATAGGTTTCAGACGAATTCATTTTTCCATCATCAGCAGTTACCTAGTCGTGCTCGCCTTCACCTGCTAGCTCAGGATATTGCTTCAGAGTCCACTGCCGAGAGTACATGATTATCGTAGGAGCAGTTCGTCGCATTAAGCGATGAGGTGCTCCAGATGGTGGTTACCATACTATTGGAGGCTTTAGGTCTGCCCTCGCAGCCTACTCAAGTATTCTACATGTTATTTTATTTTCATTTAGCAGTCTCTTTAATTCTCGTATATATACGGATCGAACTAATGATTTATATTTTTAATCCTATCAACAGGGTGGTGATGGTGAGTGGGGGACGACGACGTTGATTTTCATACACAAGAGCAGCACTGTCGTCCACCCTCGCCCGATGATCGTCCTACTAGTTTATAGTTCATTTGTACAAATTTATTCATTAAATTGTAGATCCTTTGTACAAATTTATTCATTATAGTGTAGATAATTTGTAGTTTAGTTGAGTTGAGTCTGTACAAGTTTTGTAAATCATATTGTATAATTTATAGAACATTTGATGAATGTATATTTGTTATTGTTGATCAGTTACTTCATACTAACATTAATTACTTAGTTTAACTTTGATATGATGAGATAAAACAGGTTTTTATAGTTATATTGGATATGAAATATATTATTGTATGTGTTGTTGGGATAAAGCAGGTTACAAGTACAAAAATAGGGTTTAAAAACTTGGAAAATGCAGTTTTTAACAATTTAATTAAAAAAATTCCAGCTTATCTCGATGAAATAAGGTATTCCTGATAGAATTTTCGTCGATCTTATATTTTACCATTTTTAAAAAAAATTACTATTTCCGAGGGATATTCCGTCAGAATTAACCTCCCTTAACATCGATGTAATAATGACGACGAAAATTATGCGTCGAAAATAGATTATTTAATTCCGACGGAAAGGTAGTCAGAATTAGTATGTCGATTTTAGTTATTTTCGCCGGAATTAATCCCAACGCCTATATATTCGATGGAATGGCCGACAGACTATTCCGTCAGAAATAGGTTAAAGTCGACGGAATAGAGTCATTTTCAACGAAATAGTATGTCAGAATTAAGGCTTTTTCTTGCAGTGATGGTTATATGTTTGGTAATGGAGGAAATTAAGTACACATGTCGTTTTTGTAGTTATAAAATTTTATATCAATATTCATGTTTCAAATAATAATTATCTTTTGTCATAAATAAAGTTTAGTTGTGATACTTTTGCATAGAGATGGATATATAGAAAGTTCATTTGGATCTCATAAAATGAAAATTGAAATTTCATGATAAATCTAACTACCATTAATGAATATTATATCAAAAATCCATCAAATTTATTTAAAGTCATAAGATTAAAGTAAAAGAATTTGATGTTTTATAACATTGCTGTACTTTTATTTGGTAATATGCTTATCCAACCAATGCACTAGTTTAGCCACACACAAATTGACCTGCCTGCTAACTTGATTCAACTCAATTCGGCCAAACTCGATTTGAATTTAAAATTGAATAAAATATTTTATCCTTTTAATTAAACAGGTCAAATTCAAAAAATATGGTGGCCAAATTGAGCTCGATTCGTTTAAGTTCAGCTCGGTTAATATTTAATTAATTATTTTTATCTTTATATTTATTAATAAAGAATCAAAAGAATAGAACTTAAGCTCGAGTCAGCTCACTTAAACCCGTCTAAAACTTGACTCGTTTACTAAACAAGACAAGTTGGTCGACCAAAACTCAAATCATTTGATGTCCAATTCAACTCAAAAAGTCAAAACTCAATTCAACCAAACTTGTGTTTTACTCCAACCAGCTATATAGATGGAGTTTTCAAATATGAATGTGCACATACATTTAGTACGTGTTTCGTGGAGTTGTGCGTTGTGATGCGGTGAGATAAAGTATTTTTGGTTGTAGAGCGACAATATTTTTGTAAGAAAGTTAATATAGTGTTTAGTTATATAAAATTATTAAAGTATTTTTTAAAGATATTAGTGACAACTAACAAATTTAATATAATTTTGTGGTATGTATTTTATTTCTTTTTAACAATTTAAGAATAATTATGTAATTTTTGTTTTTGCCCAAAGTGTTTCGGTTAAAGTGCAAAGATTCTATTTAAACTAAAAGTGTTTTAAAACCCAAAGCTCTACTTTTTAAATTAAGGCTTGTTTAGAAACTGCTTGTAAGTTTGTCAAATCAACTTCTAAGTAATTTTTTTTATTATTTGAGTGTTCCTATGTAACTTATTTTTAATATCTATAAATTGACTCATAAGTTTGTAAGACCCCAACTCTTTAGGAATAAGATTTAATTTTCTTTAAAAATTATTCTAAATAATAAGGCATTGATTTAATAAATGTTATAGTTTTGGGTGATATGTGCAAATTATACAAAGTAAACAGTTGTCGGAAAATAATCGTACGACGGCGCTGAAATAACCAATCATTGGTGGACCCCACAACGGAATAACTATCGGATATAGAAAGCGACAAAAATAATTTTTTAAAAATTGGCGACATAACTTTTACCGTTAACTGTTGAAATATCCGGTGATAAAATTATAGTAATACGTGTTACTCCACAGTAGTATACGGTATTTCATAGTATTTATGATTATTCAATAACTGCTACAGTAGAAGTCACTCAGTATTTCAGTCAATAATTGTCACAGTAGTTAGTGCATAATATCTCATATTATTGATTGAATAATTATTACAGTAACATCTACACAAATATTTTATATTATTAAATTAATAATACGACACAGTAACTCATATTATTTGATATGATATTATTAAATCAGTTAGCATTATTGACAATGTCTAGAAGTTCTGTCGAGAAAATGAGTTAATTAATTGTGCATCGTTTATACGGAAGGCTCCTCTTTTCTGAGAATGATCTCGTTGTCAATATTGTGAATTTATAATATTAATAGTGAATAATTATTGAAAGATTGTGTTGATTAAAGATTAGTATAATAATTGATGTGTGGTAGATATTTGTTCAATTTGTAATATAAATAAAGAAGTTTAGCATGAGGCTTTTGTTATAAGTTTGACTTATTATTTCATAGACCCACCACTTGCCAAATTGTCAAACCGTTGGCAGAATTTTTTTCCAGTATTTGTTTTATTATTATTATAATAGTAATAAAACAAAAAAATATATATAAAATAGAAAACTTTTATAAAGTTGTTTCTTTTATTAGAATATATTATATTATATATAAAGTTATTTGTTTTATTAGAATAATAAAAAATCAGACGAACGATTTGCAACATATTTCGTTTATTCGACGAATTTGTCAAAGGTGGTGTGCTAACCATTTTCTTATAAATATGTTGCTTAGTTGAGGTATGAAACTCACACTAGAATTACAAAATTATTCTTCTATAATATTGTGCGTATTTCTTTTGAGTATAAGGATACTTTGAGTGTAGTTAATAATGCAAGATTTCCTCAAGATAATCTCATTTATTTCAGTCATATCTAGTCTCCTACTATGGTAAAGGATATTATTTTCTTTTTGCTCGTAAGGGATGTAATTTTCTTTCATACTTCATATTATGGTAAGAAGTTGTTATTCGTTTCTACAACTTTTTTTCGTTAAACGGTGAAAATGTCTAAACTGTTTAGAACTTTCTTAATAGTTTGCACTTCATCTAATATCTTTTCACCTGAATCTTTCTATTGTGTTTTACACGTTATAGTTGAAATGTGAATCTTATTTATTCTATTCTTGAACTCTAATCGAATTTATGGATATCATATTGACAATTTAGACATTCTTGGACTCTCGATAAATTAAATTATAAATCTCTAATGTTTATTCTTGATCCTATTTTTCTTATTATTTCTATTCATCCTTTATATCATTGTCATAATTCTCAGACTTAAATTATGGTGAAAAGTTATCTTTGGTCCGTAGTGCAAAGATGGACTGTTGATTGGTATGATTATGACAAGAAATTATGTATTAGTATAATCATGACTTTTGGTGTTACAGACAAAGGGTTGTGGTGAAAGTTCTCTTTGGCCCGTAGTGCAAAGATGGACTGGTGTTTGACATGATCATGACCACTGGTGATACAAATAAATATATTTGGACCGTAGTGCAAAGATAAATTGTTAATTTGTATAGTTATGAACATGAATTGTTGATTGGTGTTACAGTGATAAAATATTGATGATGGACTTGTAAATCATAGAAGATAGTAGACATCATGCTCTACTTGACTTTTCTAATGGATTGCTTGTTCCGCTGCAGTTATCATTGAAAACTTATATTATTTTTAAATAAATGATTTATCACTGTTGAAGGTTATAGATAATTTAATCTTCATTATCTTAGTCATAATATTCTTTATTGAGCTATTTAAGCTCACCATTTTCTTTTTTGTTCCATTATTCTTCTCAGAAAATGAGAGTGTAGCTGGGACTAGTCGGAGAATGGAGTGATGGTCCGAGTTAGTTACTATAGTAGTCTTCACCATATTGTAAAATAGTATAACAATAATTGTACTAAGGACTTAAAACATGTGTTGCCGTATTTTATACGGTATTATAATAATTTGAGTTTAAATACTGTCATACTATATGCGGTACAATATTTGTGTTGAAACTCACAGTATGCGTGTTGTCGTATTTTGCACGACAGTTTAATAGTTGTAAATAGGAAAGTTTGTATTTGGATTTTGTAGTATGTACTTGGCGACTCAAAATGAGTTGTGTGGGCCTATTTTGGGGACGTCGCATAAGCAAATTTTTAGAAATAATACTTTATTATCTTGGCCTAAATATGGATTAATGCTATGGATTTTTATTTTTTTTTTCACTTTGAGGATTGTTTTCTCATTTTTTTCAATTAAGGGAATAAACTTTTAATTTTTTTTCACTTTGGGGATTATCTTCTCAATTTTTTAATTAGGGGATTAAACTTTTATTTTTTTCTAATTTCGTCTAATTGATAGTGTCACGTCAGAAAATTGATGACATTGCAACGACACATGACTAAAAAATATTTATATATACTATTGAGTCTCATTTTAAAATTTATTCAATTATTTTTTTGCATTAAAAATGGTAAATGTAAGTCAATTATTAATTTTTTAAAGTAAATTTAATTACTATTTTATCCTTTTTTGTATTAAAAATAATTATATTGATTATTAATGATTATGAAATAAACTTAAAGTTCAGGGTATTAATATATATTTATGCCTTAATTTTTTATGCCAAAAGGGTAAAATTGTAATTATGTTGATTATTGATGATTATGAAATAACAAGATTTTAATTATTACATTTATACATTTTCAAATATTTATTATTATATTGATTATTGATGATTTTTTTAAGTTGAGTTTTTAATGTATTAAATTTATTTTAAAAAATTAATAATGATCTTATATTTACCCTTTTTGGTATAAAAACTAATGGAATAAATGTTAAAATGAGACTCAATATTACACATAAATATTTTTTAGCCACATATCACTGTCATGTCATCAATTTTTGGCATAGTACTATCAATTAGACGTAATCAAAAAAAAATAAAAGTTTAATCTCCTAATTAAAAAAATTGAGAAGACAATCAACAAAGTGAAAAAAACTAAGCGTTTAATCCCTTAATTGAAAAAATTAGAAAGACAATCCCCAAAGTTGAAAAAAATTAAAGTTCAGGGTATTAATCTATATTTAAGCCTTATTACTTTTAGAAACATAACTTATAAGATAAGTAGATTTGACCAAATGTAAAGACCCTTTTACTTTCATTTTAGTAATTTTTATAATTTTTTTCAACTTATAAGTCATTTCACTAACGCATATTCACAACTTCTTTTAATTTAATTTTTAACTTATAAATCAAAACGGTGTAAAAAACTTTTATATATAAGTCACAATTTAAAATAATTTATAAATTATTTTATATTTTAATTTATAAATTATTTAAAAAAAAGTCATTCTCGAACAAAGCCTAAGAGTGTTTTACGAGAGTTTTCAACCATCAAAATATTTTTATTTTTAATTTGAAAATGTGGACTCAAAAGGAATCAAAAAGTGATAACCACTTGCCTGCTCGACAATGACTTATTTTAAAATGATTTATAAATTAAAATTTAAAATAATTTATAAGTTATTTTAAGTTATAATTTATAAATAAAAGTGTTTGACATCATGTTTATTTATAAGTTAAAATAAGTTATAAAAATATTTGACTAAAATGACTTGTAAATTAAAATAAGTTCTAAAGATAATTAAAATAAGGATAAAATAGTCTTTACAATTGGTCAAACTTACTTATTTTAAAATAACTTATAAGTTATTTAAAATAAATAATAAATTATTACTTCTCAAAAATAACTTATAAATCATTTTATAAGCTAAAAAATAAGTTACAAACAAACACTTAAACAGTAAAAATTACTTATAAGTTGGTCAAACCAACTTATAAGCAGCCGAAAGAAATTCCAAAAATCCATAAAATTGGAAAAACATTTCCAACGGTCACGTTTATCTTCCCCTTCATTTTCAGTTGCAGAAGAATCAGAACTTAGCCGAGCAAAATGCCTACAGCCCTTCAATTCAAATGCCAATCTCTATACTCGGAAGCCTCTCTTCTCACTAATTCCACTGGTGAATTAAAGATTTCTTTAACAAACACAGTCCATTTGAAAAAGCGCTTTTCATTATTCAAACTCTCCAATCTCTCACTTTCTCATTCAATTTCAAGCCAAGCCCAGATCCAAAATTCTATCATTTGTGCAAGAAGAATCAAGAAAAGGAGATTGGGGTCGGAGAAATCAGTAAAATTTCTGCTCCAATCAGTTTACTTCATCGCATCAAAGCTTAATATCTTACCAGAGCCATTGAATTTGTTGTTAAGAGAATTTGGGGGTGGAAATGGAGGTGGAAATGGAGGAGGATTAGGGTTTACTAAGGATTTTGGATGGGGAGGATTTGATGGAAGGAGAAGGAACAGAAAATTAGGGGTTTTAGGGTTTGTTGTTGTTTCTGGTTTGAGTTTGTGGTTGCTTTTGGGAAAAGAATTAGATGTTGATGTTTTTATTGGATTTTTGGTGTTAGGTTTAATTGGGTTTTCCGCTATTGGGTGGAAAAGAAATGTTAAAGATTGGATTATTGGCTTTTGTTCTTGTGCTTTTTTGGTGGTTTTGGGGCAGAGGAGAGAGAATTTGAAGAATTGGGTAAAGGGATTTAGAGCTGCAGGCATTGTTAGAGGAAGAAGAATAAGAAGAAGAAGAGCAATGTAGGCTTTGGAGACTTGTAAGATTATTCTTTCATTTATTTGTACAATGCAATATTCTGTTTCAAAATAAGAGAACCCAGATTGGAAATTCCATAACAAGAAAGAGTGATAAGTACTGTATTTTGGTATTTGATTTCTTGATTTTTGGTTAAATTTAGTAAATAAGAAGTGCAAATGATGTATTCTAAACAGTGTAGCATTTTTGCTTGATTTTAGTATGTATGCTCCTAGCTTAATAATGCAGTTACTCCTACATAATAAGATGGTATTGAATTGCTTCCCTAATTATGCATTGCATTGTACACAACTTCAAAATACTGTTTTTGTTTTTTTATTAAGTTGAGTATTCTTGTATACTTCAGCACAGAATACTACTCACTGCAGTCTATACTGAGGCTATCTGGTTTTCAGTTTTAAGCTAATAATGAAGCCATCAAGAGCTCACAATTCAAGTACAATGCATGGTTCTCATGAATTTTATTCATTAAATCAATTAGTTTATAAGTTCTTAAATCTATTATACTTTCATATAGGAGATACAAATCACTAGTCAGTCGAGAGTATTTTTATTCTCTTTTTCTGTATATTGTTTTTATTTAAGATAGAAGGGTCAAGAGATGTTTAAAAAATCTTTCTCTTACCAAGGTCCAAATAGGATTGTAACTCATCTCATATTTCAAACTACTCGTTGAAGCATATTTCCCTATTTCACTCTTTTATCTCCTCCATGCTGCTTAGTTCTTTGTGTATGGATTCCCAGTTCAGTGTCTAAATAGCAAAAGAGGCCACATGAATAGAATATCAATCAGTCATCATGCTCTAAAAAGTTTGAAGATTATTGCATATTATGTAATCTCCTTCTATTATTTTCATGTTGCAACATGATGTATGAAGTTAAAAACACCTCTATTTGGCATCGCTTTTCCCCCAAAACTTATCATCAAGTTTGAGCATAATGTTGGCTACATTCAAATTGAGTCCCATATTCAGCTACTAAAGTGCTTGAGTTATAAATGATCAAAATATATATTTATGTCTCAGAGACAGACAAGCAATTGAGTTGTATGTAATACAGTTTTTTTTCCCTTACCTCTACTTTATATCCTTCCAGCAAAAATTGATCCTGACCCAATGAAGTTGATTCTGCTTATATCTCTAGTACCACCAACAATGAATGCCTTTGAATTTTTAAAATTTTCTCTGCCAATAATCTCTCCCCATAATATTTAGTCAAGTTTGCACGGGGTTCTAAGCAATGACCTTGAGCATGATTCAACGATTCAATGATTCAATGTGCAAGTCCAGTTTGCTCAAGGTTCTAAGCAATAACCTTGATCTTGATATTATACATAAATAGCAATGTTCTAAAAAGCGTTAGGCGAGAGGCGGGCGGCCAGGGGGGGCCTAGGCGGGATTTTTTATTTTAAGCCAATTTTAATATTTTATCTTACATTTATCCAAACAAAACAATAATATAAAGCAAAACAATCTATAATAAAGATAATAAAGGCCTTTACTTAAAGTTCAAACACATATCTATATTGTCAATGTCAAAGTTCAAACACAAATATGCAATTGTTCAAAGTTCAAACATATCTTTAACGTATTAGTTTTATTCATAAACATGATTGCTATTAAATAATAAAATTTAAAATTTCAAGAATTCATTTCAATATTGAATTATATTGAATTAAACTAAATATTACAAATGTATCATCATTTATATAATTTGAAGTTGATACAAGTTCAAAAAATTACAACTATAATAAAATTATCCATTTTAACTTAATCTTGTTCACTTCTTGTTGTGATTTAATATACTACAAACTGCATTATGAATATGGTAAATCATTAGAAAAATAAATATATTAAGATCTGGTTTGGGTAGTTATTAAAATAAAAAAAACCTCTTCGCCTAGGCCCCGCCTAATTTCATAGAGTGATTTTTTTGCCGCCTTAGGCCTTGGCGAGGCGTCAGGGAAGCCTAGTGCCTAGGCGAGGCGCCAGGAGGGGGCCTCCATGGGGGGGGGGGGGCCTAGCGCCTAGGCGGGGATTTTTAGAACACTAATAAATAGTTAGCATTTCCTCGGCATTTTGTATCTGTAATTTCTTTAAATGACATTACCATTACCTGTTTCCTGTATCTGCTTCCTTTCTACGTAGTATGTATCTGATAGTGATAATATTTTATGTTGAGCCATTCCTATAAGCAATGGAAAGTTTGTATGTTTTATATCATTATCTGAAAGCTTGATAGTTGGTGTATGTTCGGGATTGCTTAAAAATATGATTACTGATTCTGATTATTGCTTTTGCTTTACACAATTTTAAAAAGTAGTTTCTACTTGGTAAATAAGCACTTAAATTAATAAAAAGTGAAAACTGTTTGGTATAAAAAAAAATCAATCACTTATTTCAAGTGTAAATTACTAAAAAGGAATGTTTTGAGAAGTGAAAATGGGTAATAGATGAAATTACTAAAATAAAGAGGGATAAGTTAGTAATATACTTAGTCAAACATGATTATTAGATTTGGCAAATAATTAGAAGCTCCAAATTGGAGATTTTGACTGTTTCCATAAAAAGTGATTATAAGTTGTTTTAAAAAAAATGGTTATTAAACACTTTTTGCTTCTTAAAACTGATTACAAGCAAGTTTGACTAATGATTGCTTATAAGCAATTCCAAATACCTTCTTGATATTTAGTTAGTGTATCAGAAAGGCAGTTCAATTTATAGCATAAAAACAATATGTTAACTACAGTTTCATTCTGACATGCACCTTTCCTCTTTTACTGGCCGATTCATTTCATCTATGATATGTATCAACTGATCCTTTGCTAATTGACTCACTGTAAAGTAAATTAGAAATTGGTTTGAGGCAACTGGTTTAATTAATTTAATGCTCAATATTTCCCTCTCTAATTGAATTGTGTTAGTTCCAATTTTTCTACCAATTACTTAAAAACTAAGTTGTATATCACTTTTCTTTCCCAAAGGATTACTGCAATTCCATGCAGATTTTAGTCTTGTCTAGCAGTAGCTGCTATGGAGAGCTCAGCTCGGGCTACAGAGTCTCTAATTGCTGTGGGATCAGAAATAAACAGCTTATTATGTGAATCAATGCCAACCGATGATCAGTCTTTCCGCTTGAAGTACTTCATCATGAGTACCTACTTGACACCTAATCTCAAGGCAGAAGGGCCCCAAAAGTCCATCTTGCAAAGACTGGTTGAGGGCCTTTCCTCCATATACTTTTGATCAACTTGATGGTTCCCAAAAAAAAGCTGTAGAAGTAGAGAGGGTTTACTACTACGTACATAGAAAGGCAGATCAATCTGTTATGGGAATCTTCCTACTACGCCGCCTCAAGACCCCGCTATAGCTTACACCCAGGTTTATGATCTCTTTCCTTTTCACTTATATGGTTCAAAATTCAATACAAAAATCATCAGGGACATTGTTTCATTAACAAACCAGAAACCTATTACTTGAAGCCGGGGGATGTTACAAATTCAATGTTTAGTAGTTTGGCACCTTCCGGTGGAAGTGGACTACAGTTTTGTGAAAATTTTACATGTTTAACTGGGAGTGCAGTGCAGCACAGGGACAAATTGGAGCAATTCTATTTTGTGTATCCCCTCTGGGATGACAGTAAATTGTGTTTTAGAATTGAAACTTCTGCCAATTATCTTTTACATGTTTATTTTGTGAGTTCACTTTTTATTGTATCCTTTAGTCTGTTAGTTATACGTGTCCTTTTCTTGTATATTCCTTGACAATGAGGAGTGATTGCTGCTTACAATTACAATATTGTGTTTTCTCGGTCAAGTATTATTAAAATTTTCATATATGAATATTGTGTTTCTCAAGATGTTTGAGTTCATTTGAGAATATCAAGAAATTGCTCAGTTGGCAATCATAAAAACATTATTTTGGTGGTTTTAGTTCCTCTCTATACCTGTAATGCAGTGCCTTCATCTATAGAATTAACTTTATTATAAGTTTCATTACATTTTTGATTGAGCAATCCTTTTTTACTTTACATGGTCACACTACCATTAAAAGATGCAATAACATGAATTTTGATTTCAATTGCAGGAGAATTTAAGTTGCGAAATTGAGATGGCAGGGGAGTGACAGTCGGGCGAGAAAACAGTTGTACAGGTATTCCAAGACATTCGATAGCAGGTTCAACCTTTCGGGAACAGTTGATCCCCAGCAATTTTATGGTAATTTTGGTACTGGAGGATTGTGTTGGAAGAGAGACAAAATAGACTAACTTTGTAACCCACATGTCTTGATAGAGAACCCTGAGATCTTTTATGCCTGGGTTTGAAATGGTCCTTTCAAGTTCTCTTGGGATTATTAGTTTGTGGAAGTTTCAGAAGTGATCATACTACTTATTTTTCTTCTCAATGAGGTGATATATGTTAGGATCAGGCTAGATCCCAACAAAGATCAACTTTGTACTTGGTAGTTTATAACATTTTAAGATTTCATAAATTGACTAGAAAAATAATGAATGAAACTCTTTCATTTGGAACGGATGGAATATATTTTAGGGGATTGTTATGTTAACGAGTTAAATTATTATTTTCACATGTCCCTTGATAATAAAGGGTATTATACTCATGTGACAGAAGCATTTCCCTATTTTTAAGGAGGTAAACATTGTTTCCCTCTTATGTTGTGTCAAGTATGTGACCCTATGATGGAGCCTTAGCTGAAGTACTTTTAAATGTAAAGTTTTTGACAAATGCTTTTATAGAAAAGTTGCAGTGGTAATAAATTTATGTTATAAACTACTAAGTACAAGTTAATTTAAAAATTAAAATAAATTTGCATTACAATTTTAAATTTTGCAAAGTAACTAAAGATCAAAATCTCAACTCTTTTTGTACAACATAGGGAGTACTCCCCCCCCCCCCCCCCCCCCCCCCTCCCCTCCACCCTCCATTTTAAATTTAGCAAAGTAACTAAAGATATTCCTTCCACTTTATCATCCATTGTATTGAAGGGATTGGATCATAAGACATTCTTCCAAGAGTTAGTTTAATTGAAGAGTTGCTTAAATCATGCAATCATTTACAAGGAGGATGAAAATTTTACAAGAAGGGCATAAATAATTAATGCAAGCAAATGAAGCACCTTCATTAAATGGCGGGCACAAAATTCACCCACATAATTGTGACATAGGAAAACCATTTCTAACAATTAAAACCCCTTTCTAGGAAAATAGGCACCAAGAAAGCAAAGGCAATACAAGCAATTGAAGCACAATAGTATCTTCAAATGTGTAACTAATTGCTGCAATCTTCAGCCTTGAACCATAAACGAATCGAAAAATACAAAAAACTCTCATTTTCTAGTAAAGCATGCTGCAAATTCTAAGAATCTGAGGGTGATTGTGGTTCCTGCGGTGCCTGCTGCCACATTTGTGGAGCCATGAAGGGGTGAGGCTGTTGTGTATACAAAGCAGGATCCACCACAGGCTTGCTCATGATCATCCCAGAAGTTCCAGGTTGTGGTGATTGCGCCGGTGGCATATAATAGTACGGGAATGAGTCGGAAAGCCCACCAATGGGCATAGTTTCTCTCGGCATCGATGCTAGTGCTTCATCTTTCATATCCTCCCTTGGGACTATGTCAACCAAGAAGTCAAAAATATCGGTCCTAGTAATAGCTGCAGCAATGTCATTCTTCTGAAGTGTCCTTCTCTTGTTCTCCTCGGTGTGATTCCAAGATCGCAATGTCAACTCCAAGATGAACATCTCACATGCTCTGGCGAATACAATAGGTGCCTCGGCTGATATCATCCTTACGTCTTCATCAGCCTTCATAATCTTCTTGATCCTTGCTAGAGGAAGGCTATGGTTCTTGAAATCTGTAACTTTCTCGATTTCCTGGTACTGGTTTACCCAAAAGGACTGGAGTTGCTGTTGCAGTTGCTGTTGTTGCTGCTGGTGAATTTGCTGATAAGCGAGCTGCTGTTGTGCAAGCTGAGCTCCTGAAGGAGCAGGACTGGTAGATTGAATGGACCCAACTGATGTTACAACTGATCCATGACCAGGGGTCCCACTCATTTGGTTTGAATCATACGGATTAATGCCATATGGCAATTGAGCTGTACTACTGACTACATTTGGCACCTGGGACTGTCCATGCCCTTGTTGATCCATTCTGATTGGTATAGGCTCAAAAGAGAGATGTATATATACTAGTAGTGCTGAAAAAATGACAGGAATGAAATTGAAAAGTTATCTTTCTGCAATGCATAGATATTGAAAGAAAACAATCTCTTCAAATAGCATCATCGTTGCTGCCAAGATATAATAGAGTTGGATTTTTTTAAAAAAAAATATAACTTTGTTTTTGTGTTTTTTCCACTTGGTTTTTCAGAATGGTTCCAACTTCCAAGAAAAAATATTATCTTATGCCAAAAATGAAAAGGTTGCAAATATACCAGTAGACTTGCCTACTTTAGGTTAGTTTGAGTAACAGATTTCAGTCAAAGTAGAACACAGGTATAGACAAAAACCAGTATGACATTATCATTAGACAATCTTGATCTCCAATACTGACACACATATTTGACATAGCTTATAAGCTGAAACACAGACCGATCAGGAGATAAAAATTTCCATTTATTAGAATCACGAGTTCAGTATCTTTATTAAGTCTATTGTTGAGTTTCTTTGTGATCAGAAGGAAGCTAAGGTTTAACTCCAATCTGTCTCAAGACCTAGGAACAACCCTCCAAATGGCAGAGCAGCTCCTTTTCCCACAGTTCAGTTAGTTTAAAAGGGAAAATATTTTCTCTAGATTCACTTCAACAATCTTTAAATTTTCTCACCCACGCAAAATTACAACTAAGCATTACTGTGCAATCAACAATATCTTGGGAATTTATTGATTATTTAACAGGGAAGAAAAGAAGAGTATCCAACAAAGAATATGCATCAAATCCAGCTTTCAAATATGTCAAAATATACAACATGCACATACGAGCTTTTCTCTAGAAATCATTTCATATGTTTCCAAAAAGCTCCATAAACTACACCATTTATCCTTGACACTGTTTTTCTTCAAAGCTCAACTCAGAGTTAAAATGTTATATATCAACAAGATATATATATATATATATATATATATATATATATATTTACCCAACTTATAGAAAAGACACGTGGTTTATTTATTCTTTTATAAGTAAAATGGAAGAAAATTCTAAGAGGACATCTTAAAAATTATAACAGGAACCTAAGGCAAAACAAAGACAAGGAATGAAAGCAGGGAACCATAGTCTTAATTTAATAGAAGAACGTAAAACTATGTTATGGATTTCAACTTCTTTACTTCCTACATGTCTACATTCTCATTTCTTTCATTAGTACTATCATATTTATTATACACCATCTAAAGAGTAATACTAATTAAAAAAAATTGTTTTATTCAGAACTTAAATAAATCACATCAATTTTTAAATTTCAGATTTCATGAATTGACTTTAGAATCAAAACCGGACTCCTTTTGTGGGACGGAAGGAGTATAAAAACTAAACTAAAGTAATAAATAAATAAAGTTTCTCTGAATGAAATAACACACAATTTGGAAGCACTTAAGGATGGGGAATTGTTATTTTCACGAGAAATTTGATATTTCTACAAAGCCGTAAATGTGGATCCCATTTACTATTCATGTGAGAGAAGGCTTGTGGAACTATCAAATTCCCTTGTGGTTACACCAATTAAAACAAAGTTATCAACAAAAAACAATAAAACAGTATCCACAATAAAACGAAAGCTGTTAACAGTAAACACGGTCAGATAACTGCAACTTAGCATCATATACACAAAATTACCCTTTCACATATTTTGATGCCACCTATTCACTCATCTATAAACAAGGCATCCTTAACACACAAAAATAAAATTAGAAATATATAAATTAATTTCTACCCCAGAAAATTAAAAATGCTCACCAAATCAAGAAGAACAAGGAATTATAAACAATTATTACCCATTCCTAGAAATCATGTAAACTAGGGATACATAAATTGAAATTAAATATAAACACAATTATTGAGAGAGAGAGAGGAGAGAGGATACCTCTATTAATTTTGTGGTGGTGATATTGTAATAATGATTGAAAGCCTACAAATTCGGAGAGAAATAAGAATTATTAACAGAGAATCAAAAAAAAAACAAAATACCAAGAAATTTAATTTGAGGGTTTTTTTGTTTACGTTACTTAGATTAGAGGGTGTTGATTTTTCCTAAGAATAAATGAGAAACATAGGATTAGCCAATGTGTTCGTAGTATCAAAGAAATGAACCCCAGAAAGACCCAGGCACAGCGTGGGTTGGATTCTTAATTTGTTGTTGATTATAGAATAGAAGGGAACTATGTTGTTTGTTTGTAAGCTTTTTATTGTTTTGACGAATATACCCTTGAATTAAATTCCTCCTTGTTTAGGGGCATTCTTTTCTGCTTCTTTATTGGGGACAGTAGTTCGCATTCGCTTAAAACCTCCACGTGTAAGCTCCTAAATTTTCCACAATTAAAGATATAATACTCCCTGGGTACTTTAATATAACATTAAATATACAATAATTCTAGGACGACATTGGTTTAGGGACAGTTTTGGCGACCGGGTGATGTGGCTGTGCCACATTAGTATAAGAGAGGAAGAGAGATAATTTTTTTTTACTAAAACCAGAACAAAG
This sequence comes from Panax stipuleanatus, assembly GCA_020205555.1. Classification (NCBI taxonomy): domain Eukaryota; kingdom Viridiplantae; phylum Streptophyta; class Magnoliopsida; order Apiales; family Araliaceae; genus Panax; species Panax stipuleanatus. Next base: position 58,048 of record JAINUT010002123.1, read on the forward strand.
AAAAACCATCTCACTTTGCCAAACACACTCACTCTCTAGCAAACTCTCTCTCTCTCACGCCTTTCTCACTTTGCCGAACTCTCTGCTTCGCTCATACCGGAACAAGCTTCCTCCTACAACAGAGTGAGAATCAAAATCACCGGCTTTCAAGGTAATCTTCTTCCCATTTCGTATCCTCCTCCTCCTACCGTTACTCTCTTATACGCCTAAATTTCCAAAACCCTAAAATTTGTGCAAACTCTTGTTTTGGTTGAAATTCTTGTTTTGGGTGAAAAATCTATGACTAAATCAAGGATTCTGCACTGACTAGTGACTAGTTGTGCAAGTAATTTGTGTCCAAACTTCATTGGTAAAGAAAGCCCTTATTGTGGCCCGTTCTTCTTTATTAGCCCCTTTTTTTCATATCCATGTTAATGCCTAACCGTGCTCCCCAAACGGGCACAAGAAAAGAACAGAGAGAGTGATTAGCTTGCAGTAGGCACATTGGTATTGAACTATTTTGGGCTATTTCCTTAAGGGTGACCAAATAACATGAAGATCAAACAGAATATTGAGCCCGTCACAACAAAAAAGTAAGGGCTAATAACGAAGAACGGGCCATAATAAGAGCTTTCTTTACCAGTGAAGTCTGGACACAAATTACTTGCACAACTAGTCACTAGTCAGTGCAGAATCCTTGATTTAGTCATAGATTTTTCACCCAAAACAAGAATTTCAACCAAAACAAGAGTTTGCACAAGTTTTAGGGTTTTGGGAATTTAGGCGTATAAGAGAGTAACGGTTGGAGAAAGAGGAGGATACGAAATGGGAACAAGATTACCTTGAAAGTCGGTGATTTTGATTCTCGCTCTGTTATAGGAGGAAGCTTGTTCCAATATGAGCGAAGCAAAGAGTTTGACAAAGTGAGAGAATCGTGAGAGAGAGTTTGCTAGAGAGAGTGTGTTTGACAAAGTGAGATGGTTTTTTTTGTTATGGGTTTAGTAATTTTTTTTTATCTCTCTTCCTCTCTCATACTGATGTGGCACAGCCACATCAGCCGGTCGCCAAAACTGTCCCTAAACCAATGTTGCCCTATAATTATTGTTAAACATATCAATTGCCTATATAGTCTTTGTATTGTGAAAAAAAAGATTGTTATTTATTGGGCAAAAAAAGTGAGAGAATCAAAATTATATTTAATACTTGGGTAATATTAAAAATTAAATAATTAATACTTACTTGAAATTTTTAAAAAACAAATATTAAGAAAAAAACATTTCTTCGAACTTTAAATACTTTAAAATTTTATAAATTAATTTTAAAAAGTAAAAAAACAAACCTCTAATTTGGGCAAAAACATTTTTTTTATTACACTCATGGATCTTCAAACTTTAAATACTTTAAAATTTTATAAATTAATTTTAAAAAGTAAAAAAAACAAACCTCTAATTTGGGGATAAACGGAGTATGTTACAAGGCCCTCTTGTATGAAACAGTGAATTTACAATACTGAGGCTTCAGAAATAAACTTTTTAATTTATGAAATATTCTTCGCGGCAAATACTTTTTATAATGGCTTTAAAATTTAATTAAAATAAGAGTAAAATAAAACCCTGTCCTACTGAAAGGTCTTGACTATTGAATGAAGTATGGTGTCATTTTACAAGAACTAGGAGGTCTATTTATTTTTATTACATATATATTACGAAAATTTATGTCAATATTTTGATTGTCAATTATGTAAATAAGTATTAGTGATAATTTTTTTAGAGAGACGTATAATAAATAAAACCCTCTTATAATTACGAATCTCATGTATTAATAAGTTTCGCAATTATAATTCGACATAAATTTATCGCAATACATAACACGATCTGCTAATAAGGCTTAGCCCTTGCCTTTAAATTATTTTTCCAAACAAATAGTAAATTATTTTTCTTTTCATGATAGGAATGCTCCAAGCTAAATTCTGTTAATTAATGCACATTATGTAAACTTAATAAATATCAAGTATATTAATTAATAATTTCTTAATCTCAACACAATTTTTCTACAGAGTAATATAATCACACAATTCAAGTAACAATTTCTGCCAATCAGACTAGAGAAAAGGCAGAAGAAATTGAGCCAAAAATAATTATAACAAAAGATTAATCAAAAATTAAGCTGCCTATCTGTGAAAGCATTACCAAATTGCAGCCCATTTCAGATGAACAAGATTTCTAGCATGTGAGGAACTGATGATCATATAGCTGCTTGGTCTTACATGGGGTTGCCATGCTAACTGATCAAATGGCCAGTTTCAACTGTTTAGCATTGGCCAAGCTCTGATCTAAGTGCCCTTTTCTCATTTATATATCACAATGAGAACTTTGCAATGATCAGGCTCACTACTATAAAAACTACGTAGAGACCGACAAGGAAAAACCCCCAAGATCTAGGCACCCGGAACCTGCACCAAGTTACTACCAAGAGAGAACCCATCAGGCTCAGAAGCAAGAACACAAACGCAACGACAATGCTGACGTGGAAATGTAGTTGATAAGCTTCAGGATAAACATTGGCCGTCTGTATGACTAATGCTGTCCCGAGCCCAAATAACATGTTAAACATGGGACCCGCAAAGCACCCCGCCATGGCCATGGCCGGCTGGCCTGCTTTTGCAACCGCAACATCAGCAACAAGATCACCGACTGAATTCCCCCACGCAAGGACTGTCAACCCGAGGAGGGCAGGGGGTAATTTGAGAAGTGATCCAAGAGCTGCAAGGCAGTTCAGAAGTTCCCCGGCCACGGAAGAAATCCAAAACACACTCATTATAAATGCTGCAATTACTATTGGCATTTGCTCGGTTTTTGGGGGTTCTTTTTCCACGATGAAATGAAGAATTGCTAGTGAGGAGCTTCCGAATAGTACTACTAACCAGAGGGGGAAATGGGTGTTTGGAAGGAGGAATATGACCGGATGCGTTAAAGGCATAAATGATTTGCAAGCGTACAAAAGTACAAGTGGGCAAAGAGCAATGTTGGCAGATCCGAAAAACCTGCTCCATTCAAAAGGTGATGGTTGGGGAATAGTCAGTTTCAAAAGTAGCGTGACCGGAAACTCCCAGGCTTTTGATATCTGAAAGCAACAAACGAGAGAATTATGTCATCAACAAGTAACTTAGATAAATATACTATTGATAATATGAGTTGATGATGAATACTCTTTGTAAATATGACTTGGACTAATCAGGCATGCTTATAGTAGAAAAGAAATCAGCCTACTTGAAAATTTATTTCTAATCAACAGCATTGAGTTGCAAATTATCATGAGAAAATTTTACAATAGAATATTTCTCACATAATATTGAGAATTAAGATAAATAGAAAATATCAATATTTATTCTACTGCCATATAATTTGCAGCAAACACAAAGCAAGGCCTGGATCAGCAGCCAAGGATAACTAATCTTAGAATATAGGACGACGAGTAAAGCAACCAGCAAGCACCCTCTATTGTCTTCCTATGCAAATTGATTGCTTACAAATCCAAAATAAATAAAATAAAATAAAATTATCTTCCTATTTTACTCTCTCTTCGCGACAAAAAAATTATCATCATCATCTCTTTGGCAACGACGCCAATTTGATAAATCTGGCCCATGGACTTGATGTCTCTTAAGGAAAAGAATAAAAGTAATGAGAAAAGGAAGAACTAAAGTCGTCCATTTTGTTCTCCAACCCGTTGTTTATGTACAACTGGTTTAATGGTGCTCTATCCAGTCCTGTGTTTGGCTTGCAACAAGTACCTGGTATTAAAAGATAATGTGAGCGTTGTTAGGTCAACAACCCAGATTAATAGTGGACCCTACTCCCCCCTAACCCCAGCTATTTTCAGTACCCTATTTGGGCCACAAGTATAATCCCAATGGGATAGTTTACTCCTAAATAAACATGGCATATTTTGCATATTAGCCATATTCAGTGATATACCAACTTTAAAACTCATCCTTTTCAGAGAATCAAAGTGGATAATTTTCAGCTACGATTGGAAGAAATCAAATAATACTTGCCATGTTTTTTAATTTTTAAAACTAAAATCACACCCCTGTAAATGTGGCTGATAGAAACTCAAAAGTATATGCTCTTCATCGCTTCCCTCTTAACTAGTAAAAGCATTATCAGGAAAACCTGAATGCATGTAATTTGCTATTCTGCTGAACCAATTGATACAAGTTTCATATTCCTTCCCTCAGGTGACTCTTTTGAGATTGCCCAATTTCAGTTATCATTTCTAATGAGAAATTTTTAATTTCAACAGAACCCAAGGAGAAGAAGAAAAACAATTGTTAAAACTTGAATGCAATCTTAGCAAAATACAAGACCAAAGTTGCTGATAAAATACTAGAAATATATCATCCTTTCTGCAGCAGCTAGCCCAAAGCATGTATTAAACATTTAAGCTAAACAAGAGTTTAATGGGAATCAAAGAAAATATACAAGAAATTTAGTGATGAGTTCTTCCAAATTATTTAATCTTACAGTCATAGACTCCAATAACTAGGTTAAATACTTGAATTGAATTCCTCCTACATAAAACAGAATCAATTGTAAAGTGAATCTTTTCTAGCCGGATGTCCCGCTATTTTGCTACAGATTGTAGTCATGCCTCCATATATACAAGTACAGTTGGTAATCAAGGAACAATATCATTCAAATTGATTTTCTGTTGCTATTTACATATGAGGGTATGAATTAATTTTGCAGTCAACCACCAGCTATGGGATGTATGAATTTTAGCTATGGATTCACATTGTAATTTATATAAATCAATTTGCCAAATAAAGGAGCGCAACCAATGTACACAAGACATATACAAGAGGCAAAACAAAGAAAAAGTAGAAACAAATAAAAAAGGGAAACTGAAGCAGTTTTTTTTTGGCTGAGTAACTGATGCATGATTGCTGATGTTTTCTGGACAGAAGGGAAACAAAGGTTTAGGCTAAAATGGTGTTCTATTTAGGATTGAGATTTGGGGATGAAAACAGGTTTAGGATTGGTGTGCAGGAGAGCTTGTATAGGGTTGGGATTTGAGGATAAAAGTAGGTTTTGGGATGGTATGTATGGGCAGGGCCAACGCACTAAGGACCAAGGGGGGAAAGTGCCCACCCTTGACTTTTTCTTTTTTTTTTTGGAATTATAGGTTTAAAATGGTAAATTGGTGCCCACCCTAAAAAGTATAAAACATAGTTGAAAGCCTGATATTTGGGAATATTTCAAACATCAAAATATGTGGTACATAATTCCCACGTAGCAAGCTGGATTGACCACTTTTAAATTCGTGGCTGATATATTTATGTCTCTTTCCCTCACGTTGTGTCCAACATATGCATATATTCTCTTCAGATCCAAGTAGAAAACAAGAAGGCAATGAAGAAAACTGTCACCCAAACTTGAAAACGATGAAGAAAGAGAAAGTATAAGAGACTAACAGAGCCACCGATCGCCTCTTCCAAAACTGCAGAGCTGTGCGAGCCTAATGCCTCCCCTTCTCTTAATTTTCCTTTATTTATTTTGGGATACCGCAATTGACGCACACGAGGGTCTCACCCTGGTGCACCGCACCCCTGGCGGTTGGCTTACCCCGTGCTCAGTTCGCCACCAACACACCTCTGCTTTTGAGGACTACATTCTCCAATCCACACTATAAAATGCCGTAGTCATCAAATTTAGAATGACGCCTCATCACCACACCAAGGACTGTAGAGAAACCATCAACTCCTAAATAAATGATCTCTAAAACCACTCCCCATAGATTCAAATTGTACAATGTCGTGCATATGGTGTCATCCATCCTAATATAGAATTTCATAAAACCCTGCTTCAAAGTCGCGGGAGCGACCTAAGTTTCCAATACTTTTTTTGACTCTGTATCAATTTTGGTATCGGGTGATACACTCCGTTACACTAGTTAAGATCTTTAATTTTTTATTTTTTTTAAATTAAAAAAATGATGAAAAAATTCTAAATATAAGATCAAGAAGATGGATCAATTAGATAAGCACAAAATCACCATGTGGTATACATAGCATTGTCCAAATGATAATACACACATCTCACAAACTTGTCTAACACTATTGCATAATAGTTGAATAATAAGTTTTTAAGACAACAAGTTTCTATTATGACGTTTATATATGTCGATGCTCGCTCAATTTTAAAATTCACATCACTTTATTTCACATCTCAAACTAAGGGCATGACAAAATGATAGCCCTGCCACCCCTTATATATTCTCAAAATTTAGGTGTTCAAGCTATCATCCTAAAGAACTTATGTATTCTCAAAATTTAGGTGTTCAAGTTATCATCCTAAAGAACAAGTGAACCATGTTCATGCCATGGTCATCAAAAAACGCTACAACGACGTCGAATTGAGTTTTAGCATGAACGTTTCAAAACATTATACACTTTTATTCCGAAAAATAAAATGTAGCAATCAAACACTTTTTCTCCCTATTTGTTTAAGCTTCTATTGCATTACATTATAACTCTGCTTTATGATTTACATATAAATATACTCTTATATATCCCTTGCACCATACAACCAATGATTAAGATCAAATCTAATGGAACGCTAGGATGGCTAAGATCAAATCTAATGGAAGGTTACGATAGACTATCTAGAATAGTTCTCAAATATATCTATGATATTTACAAAGTATAATAATCACCCCATGAGTAAATCTAGAACATTATTAGAAACCCTAATATTTAATAAATAAATAAAAATATTATAGGGAATGCAAACTATTATAAACAAATGAGCACCTTCTGGGTGTCATAAAACGTGGCATAATCTTGTTGAAAATATGCTTGTAAACAACTCGACCAATTTAACTATAGGGTAAATTTCAGATGACCACATGAGGTTTGCACCTTTTCGCACATCAGCACTCAAGTTTTAAAAGTGAACACATAAACCCTTATAGTTTCGAGTCTAAGTGAAATTGTCAAGCTTTTCATCCAATTTAACTATGTGTCTCTCAGTAGCTAAAAGAGTGTGACGAGGGCTTATGATGGTCAAATGACTTAGAAAAATATCCAAAATACCCTCAAGATCATGCTTTGTTATAGTATACCAAGTTTCTTCATTTTCTTGACATTTCTTCATAATTTCTTAACATTTTCTCACATATGTACCTAGTATTAAAGAAAATATCATTTGACTATCAGATATGTGTCGAGACATAAAGATGCAGGTAAATATCCCATTTAATTTTATTGTCATCTATTTTTTGATAATAAAAAAGGGCAAAGCTGCAAAAAAGCCCCTGTGGTTTACACTGAAGTCCCACTTACACCCTGAACTTTTTTTTCTTCCAAAAATACCCTTGACATTACAAATTTCAAGTCAACTCTGCCCCTCCCGTTAACGGACATGCCACGTAGACTAACGTGGTTAACACCTCATCTAATTTTGCTGACAAGACATGAAGAGAGAACAAATTTTGTTGACACAATGCAAAATAATATTTAATAACAAAATATATTATTTTCTCTTTCTTTTCTCTCTCCCCCATCTCCTCATTCTCTCTCTCCTCCATCATCCATATCAAATTTGTCAAAGATCGACCTAATCTGATCGGATCTGATCGATATACGATTTTTAATGTGCATCTCATTAATGATCGTGAGGCATGCGCAGATCTAGAGGTTTCAGATTCGTTACCTTCAAGGACGAGAAGTCGATGAGGGACGCCATTGAAGGAATGAACGGTCAGGACCTCGCCAGCGGCAACATCACCGTCAATGAGGCTCAGGCTCATCCTCCTCCCTTCTTCTCTCTCATCTTCCATAGGTAGTATATGTATGTAATTCAAACCACACTGCTACTATGCTATAAAAAATCAAATTTATTTTTATGTTTTTTTCTTCTTTCTGTGGAGATCAAGTAGGAGTTTTGAACAGAGGATGATGGAGTTTTGGAACAGAGGATGATGGAGAGATGAGTACAGAAATCGGGGAGCTGTTGCCTCCATGTGTTGAAGGTATTCATTCCCTATTAATGTTCCATCTGCAAATTCATTAAGGCAGCTACAAAATTAATCTTCTGGATTGCTGCCATTTTTATAGTAGCTCATGCTCAATATCTTAAATAGAAGTATGTTACTATTTGAAGTTGGATACATTTGGTTTATTATTTATCTGCTTGTTTTTCCCACCCAATGTGTACTGTTCAGTAGCTCTGAATCTTGGTTGTGTTCCTGTAAGAGCTTCCAGAAGCCAAAGGCACAGTAATCCCAAAAGCTACCTCAGTCCAAGGAATCATGAATCCAGAATTTCTTGATAACACTACCACCAATGAAAGAAATCCGACATCACTACCACTCCACTCTGCCAGTCAATCAATTGATGAGATTAGATCTGGAACAGAGGATGCTGGAGTTTTGATTGATAAACCCATTTTGGTTTTGAATTTTATTGATTTTCAATAAAATTTGTGAGGGATTTGATCTAGGTATTTCAAATTTGGTGAAGATGGCATTGCATTAGGTCTACGTTTAGGGTTTCATTTGATGCTCAGTAAAGGTTTATTGGGCATATAAACCCTTTATTTTCTCTCTAAAATTCAACAAAACAAGAGCAAAAGTTTGATTGATGATTTTATGGGGGGGTTTCAGTTTGGGTTTTATTTGATTGAAGAGTGTTGCAGTAATGGTGGTTCAGGCGGGGAATTGAGGCAGGATTGGAGAATTTGGGGTTGAGGTTTGCGGCGGCAGTAGTGGTGGTTCAATAGTGGGGCTGAGGTTTGTGGGATTGAAGAATTAAGCGAAAATGTGAGAAAGAGGAAGAGAGGGAAGAAAGAGAGAGAAGCTAGAGAAGAAAAAGAAATGAATAAATTTTATTATTACTTTATTTTTGCCACGTGTCAGTCGCCTAGCACATCCGTTTGTTTAGCTGGATTTTTTTAACGGGAGAGGCAGAGTTAACCTGAAATTTGTAACGTCAAGGGTACTTTTGGAAGAAAAAAAATTCAGGGTGTAAGTGGGACTTCGAGGTAAACCACAGGGACTTTTTTGCACATTTGCCCATAAAAAAACTAGTGATTTAAATGTTTCCATAGGATGTTTTATTAATTGCCTTAACTAATTAAAATTTTAATCATCGGTGTTCAAGAACATTCTGGAAAAAAATGTTCAGACTGATGATTATCAAAATTATACCTTTAGCAAGTTTTTGAAGTACTCTTCCCCTTGAACAATATCACAAAAAAAAACATAAGAAAATAACTATATTTTAACTACTTTTAACTATCTCAACTTGTTTTAACTATATCTTTTAAAAAATCTATTTTAGTGTACCAGGTTCTGAATAAAGATATTACCTACCAACTACGCGATTCGAAAAAGCCTACCACTATTGTACTCTATAACACGAAAGTGACGTTTCCTCTTCTCGATTTTGCTTGGCATACCACATGGAACCATGATCTAAGTAACATAGGTTCATACAAACAAGGTGTTCAGGCTTGCATAGAATGAAAATTACTCGACTCAAGTTCCAAGGACAATTCAAATGATCTTAGGTGATTGGATCTTAGGTGATTGGACTGAAATCAACTCAAGGATGTTTGCATTGGAGTTCAAGTTCATTAATATGGGCCAAGTGAAGATATCAAGTAAGGTGGATCAAATCAAGACATGCAGCTAAGTCAAAGGATCGAGATTCGGCGCAACCTGACCAGCGCGGTCGCGCTGTGTTCCAGGCCAAATGCAGCTGCAGATTTGAAAAAACAGGGAGTTCGCCCCGGCGAACTCAGCAAGCCTAGCGAGTTTGCCTCGGCTAGTTCGCCTCTGTACTTTTTTGCCCCGGCGCGTTCTGAGTTCGCCCCAGCGCAAACCTCTCTGCCTGAGACAAACTTCCAGCGCAGCCGCGCCACACCTTAGAACATTTCAAGCGTGGTCGCGCCTCAGGGGAATTTTTGTTAACGCATTTTTAGAATACTTGGACGCGTAATTTCCTTATTAATTAGTTGTTTTCAGTATCTTTTCAGTCTTATATTGTAATTAGGATTCTTTTGGATTAAAGTTGGATTCTAAATTGATTGTAATTCCTTATAGGATTCTAGGGTTTCATATTTACTATAAATAAGCTACATGAATGTAATTCAGAACATTATTATTATTCAAGACAATTGGTGAGATTACTCTCTTCTTTTGGTTCTTTGAGAACTCTAGAATTATACATGGTTTGTCTATGAATGTTCAATTTGACTTATCATACAACAATTCATAGTTGTGTGTGGCGTCTTCTACCACATCAATCGTTGATTGTACCAAGGTTACCGCTTACATATAAGCGGTGGGTCAAGGTGTCATTGATGTTCCATTCAATGCAACTTCCTTGCGCGATCGATTGTACCAAGGTTCTCGTCTCAATATAGACATTGGGTTGAGGTGTCGTGAGCATTCTGCCTTACAATTTTGCTAGAAACGATCCGGGCGACGACCACCTCACACAAGCGTGCCGTGGAGTCCATCATTTGGTATCAAAGCTAAGCCTTTCTAGCGAGTTACTTATCTTTAATTTTCTGTTGAATATTTATTGTGGAAAAAAAAATCATGAGGACAAAAATAAAATTTCGTGAGTAGAAAAAAAAAGAGTAAAGAAAAGATTTCTGTTTATTTCAATTGTGCTAACCAAAATTATAGCACACCATCAAATTTCGCAAATTCAACCATCAATTGTCGCTCTATTATTCAATTATCAGTTCCAACGAAACACACAATAAATTTCAAAGCCTACACGCAAACAATTCAAGGCATACAATCCGCAGGTTACAAGGAGTTCAAAATTATTGGTAACAATAGTCATATATTCTATATTTGTTTTTGATAAGTTATTTTTGAATTGAATAGTAAACCATGAGTTTGTTTGGTGAATTCAAAAAGAACCTATAAGAGGGAATATTGAGTGGTAAAAGGGGTAAAAGCCTATTGAGCGATATACGAGCGATTTCATTATTGTGTGATACACTGTTTGACCGAACACGTAAGGGAGTGTGTGAGGAATTTTTTTTTACTTGCTAACCTTTGTTTTGCAGCAAATATGTATGATTATGGTTATGAAAATATTTACGGGCCTTGAAGGAATACTTTCCAAGGCATGAATCCAGAAGCGTATGAATCGCTTTTATCCCCTAACATAGTAATGTGAGCTTGATCAAAATCCTTTCTCAATATTCTTTTATTTCAAATTTCAAAGAGACAGAGTCGTTTTGAATGTATTCATACAAAAAGCTGACATAGATGTTGTATTTGAGATGGGAGAAAAGGATGGAACGAGAATTTACCTGCCATGATTATTACGAGCATAGGAAGTTCAAACTGGCAATCCAAGAGTTTTTCAGTTATGCAGAAACATGGTGGGATCAATTTGTGGTTAGCAGGAAAAGATGTGGAGAGCGTACGATCGAGACATGGGATGATTTAAAAATCGTACTGAAAAAGAGGTTTGTTCCAGTACAACTTAATAGGAGGAACGAGTATGCATATCCGAGGTATGTAGAGCAACCTTCAAGGCGATCAAATTGGGATGATGAAAGGAAGGATCATAGGCATGAAGATTCGCATTGGAGACGACCACGAGAAACTCCTAAGGTGTGTAGGGAACCATTATTTTCTAAGGAGTTCATTGAGATGATGGAAGATTATTGGATGCAGCTACAAAACACTTCTACGACGCATAAGGTTCAAGATCAGTCGAGAGAGGAGGAGGTTGAAAAAGAATATGCAATCCAATGTTGGAATCCATTGTGCAAGAAGTCCATGATCCAAATCAAGAAAGCAAATTACAAAAAGAAAAAGAGCGACAAAAAGAAATTGAATAAAAGATTGATAGTGAAAAGAAAAAAAATGAAAAGAATGAGAATGAAAAGAAAAGAGAGATTGAGAAAAGTGAGTGAAAATAAAAGAGAAATTGAAAAGAGCAAGATTGAAAAAGAAGAGAGAAATAAGTGACTATGAAAAAGAGAGAGAGTGAAAGGGGATTGTATTTTGAACAGCCAATGATTGTACATTCGTACAAGATGGCGCTTTTGAATACTAACAAGGTTAACTCTTCTTTGTCTAGATATGTTTTGTCTCTTATACAGGTAAGAGATCACATACCCGGTGCTATCATTCCGTACCGATCAACTTATAGTATTCCCGAGGAAATGACGGAATTACCAAGGCAGGTTAGACAAGTGATGGAGAAAGGTATCGTGGGAGAGAGCATGAGTTCATGTGACGTTCAAGAGAGCATAGTACTTAAGGAGGAAAGGATATTGAGCTTGAGCGTTGATTTGCAATTGATAAACAAGTATCGTTATTTTCTTTGCTTAGATAATATGCTTGATAAATTACATAGTTCTTATGTTTTATCTAAATGTGATAATGATCATTTGATGACAATGCCGAATCAAATTAGCATGAGTGAATGTGATAAATGAAAATTTGTGTTAACATGTGACTTGTATAGATGGATAGTTATTTATGTTAGATTAAATGATGCATCTAGTGTTTTCATGAGTTATTTAAAACATGTTTTGTATGCTTCCATTGAGAAATTTGTGTTTAGCTATTTTGAGGGTGGAATCGTCTTTATCATAAACTTGGAGGATATTTGATATTTGTTGAATTAGTTTATGAGCATGTGTTGTATTCTCGTTTTCAATGTTTTTACTTGCATGAAATTCATTCTAGGTTTTCTTATCCATATATTGAATTAGGTTTTCATGCTAGTCAATCTTTACATGAGTTGTCGTTAGTTGACAATGGTAGTAATCATGTTTATCTGTTCGAGCAATCTTCATTGCATGATTTGCTAACATATGATATTGATTTGAGAAGTGCTATCGTCAAAGTGGATTGAGATATGGTTTACAAGCATGTTTAGTTAAATCATTCGGATTAGCTACTGCATTAAGTGTTTTCATGTTGAGCCATATTTTGCAGTCGTTTAAAAGAAAATTTGTTAATATTTGTTTTGATGATATTCCGATTTTAGTCAACACTCTGGGGAATTCTTTAGCATGTGTTAAGTTTGCTCGTGATCATGATAAATATACTATTGAGTTTTCATGTTGTAAAGTGGGATGTGACCTTTTAGTTCCATTGATGCCATTACTTGATTTTGAACGTGTTAATATCATTGGAAAAGGAAAGGTTGATTTCGTTTTGCAGATCAAGAAGGGTTCATGCTCATCAAAACGAAAAACATGGGTTGTTGGGATCCGTTCGAACAATGCATATAGCATCTACAGGGAAGTGTTTTGGTTAATGTTCTAGTAGACTATGCATATGATTTTGAGTTTTGTGAGTTCTTTGTGAGTAGACAAACGATACATGTTGAGTCATTTAGTATTGTGTGTAAACCAGGGATTCAAGTGTATGGACTTATGTGTTGCGATGAGTTTCAAAAGTTGACATTTGACCCAGGATCGGTGAAGTGGGTATGTTTGCGAATGATCGAGGTCACAAGATTCCCTTTTGTTCGGGAATTCGTCGATGGGTGTATTTGTGAATGGATGAGATCATCACATTGGTTTTTGATCCGGGAATTCGTGAATGGGAGCTTGTACTACATGAGGAGTTCTATGTGTTGATATTATATTTGATTCAGGAGAATATGGAACTTTTCATAGTTTTATTTGCATTTATTTTATTACATATTTATTTATGTTCTTAGGTAGTAATTTTGATTGCATTTTTGCTTTCATTATTAATTTAGTTTGTTTTGATGTAGTTAGTATGTTGGAAGTATTAAGTTTACGAGTGGAAGAGCATCGTAATTTTGTGGACAGGTTCTTGATTAAAGGAGATCGAATGTTTATGTTTCCAGGTTACACGAGGCAGTTGCAAGGAGTTATGCCATTTCGAGCATCGCTTGGAGGGAAAAATTTACGAGTTGTTCTTGCCCATATGAGGAAAATGCCAGATGTGGCTATGTTCTTGGCGGGAGTTGGAATTTTTGATGATACATTTTCTATTCTTACTTGCTTTGTTGATATCTCTTTTATATTTCTTTTGCAAAGTGAGAATTGTGATTATGATTTGTTTGATGCTACTAACTTAGTTTGTTTTTATGGAGGATCAGATTCGAGGATAAATCTTTTCAAGAGGGGATGTCAGATTTGAGGACAAATCCATTTCAAGAGGAGGGGAATGATGCAATCCTGACTAGGCTTGCATCGAACGACAATTACTCGACTCAAGTTCCATGGACAATTCAAATGATCTTAGGTGATTGGACTGAAATCAACTCAAGGATGTTTGCATTAGAGTTCAAGTTCATTAATATGGTCCAAGTGAAGATATCAAGTAATGTTGATCAAATCAAGACATGCATGCTAAGTCAAAGGAACGGGATTCGGCGCAACCTGACCGGTCACGCCTGACCAGCGCGGCCGCGCAGTGTTTCAGGCCAAATGCAGTCCAACCGCGCCGCTCTGCAGATTTAGAAAAAAAGGGAGTCCGCCCCGGCGAACTCAGCAAGCCTAGCGAAATCGCCCCGGCGAGTTCGTCTCTGTACTTTTTCGCCCCGACACGTTATGAGGTCGCCCTAGCACAAACCTCTCTGCCTAAGCCAAACTTCCAGCTCGGCCGCGCCGTGCCTTAGTAAATTTCTAGCACGACCGCACCGCAGGGGAATTTCTGTTGACGCGTTTTTAGCAGACTTGGACGCAGAATTTTCTTATTAATTAGTTATTTTCAGTATCTTTTCAAACTTATATTGTAATTAGGATTCTTTTGGATTAGAGTTGGATTCTAAATTGATTGTAATTCCTTATAGGATTCTAGGGTTTCATATTTACTATAAATAAGCTACATGAATGTAATTCAGAACATTATTATTCAATACAATTCGTGAGATTACTCACTTCTTTTGGTTCTTTGAGAACTCGAATTATTCATGGTTTGTCTATGAATGTTCAATTTGACTTATCATACAACAATTCATAGTTGTGTGGTGTCTTTTACCGCATCAATCGTTAAATGTATCAAGTTTACCGCTTACATATAAGCAAGGGGTCAAGGTGTCATTGATGTTCCATTCAACGCAACTTTCTTGCGTGATCGATTGTACCAAGGTTCTCGTCTCAATATAGACGTTGTGTTAATGTGTCGTGAGCGTTCCAAATTACGACTTTGCTAGAAACGATCCGGGCGACGACCACCTCATGCAAACGTGCCGTGGAGTCCATCATTCAGCTTGTCAACAAATCCAGAAATTGACATGAGTTGCATTCAAAGGCCAATTCATGACAATCAGCTTAATCTTTTGATAGCACTTAGATGTCCATACATACCTATAAATGCAAGTGTGTATATATGAAATCATAAAACAGGTGTTCCAAACAATCTCATAAACTCTTAGGGTAGCCCAGCAATCTTTTACGCACCAACCACAAGGATTGACAAAACTATAACAAGTTATGGACTGAACACCAAGCTGGTAAGTTTTACATGAGACAACTCGTGGGTAGTGAGGTAAAGAGAATTCACTTAACCTGAATGAAATTAGAATTCTAGAAGTCAAAATAAAAACATTACATATAGCTTGGCAATATATTGTGGGGAAAAATAAGAAGGCTATTAAAGACCTAAAATCTACAGGAAAATTAAGTCTTTCATTTGAAATTTGAGCAGTGTTACGAGTAAATAGTTCAACACACTGTATAGAGTTAAAGAGAAACATAATGTTAAGATACGTGGCTTAGCTGACGGGCATAGCTGTAAATAATGATTTTACTAATAGTGTTATTTGTTTATAGAATTAGTAGTAATAGCCATGTGAGTCTGTCATAGGATTGTATAGTCCTTTTATTTGTTTTTCTTGTTACTGAAGTCAATTTCTCTTTATATTGTGTAGCTAAGGAAGTGTAAGAAATTATGCTTATTTTCATGAAATAAATATCTGAATACATGTGTTTTCTCCCTTCCCTTCTTTTCCAACCACCGATTCTTTTTCGCTTCCTTCTCTCATCCCTAGCTTTCCCTATCACCATAATCATGACCATATGAGGGTCATGACACATTAGTATCTTAATCCGAACGTGATCTCCTGAAAGTAGTCGAGACAGATACCCGCTATCATGGTCTTATCATTTCCACATTCTAAAACTTATAATTATCTGCCAATAAAGGAAATATCATCTAACAAGAATTGGTAATAATTTTAGTTTTCACGTACTTTTTTGATAAGAAACAATAAGCAAGCATAATCATACAAGGGCGGGATCTAACAAATCACGTTGAGCAAGCATCAAAACCGTAGTGGTTATAAAAGCCTTATCATTTTATTCAGTACATTTCTCCTTGCGTATCTAAATTCCAATCACTCGATGGTTAAAAGAACTTATATTTTATTATAACTTGGGAAGAACTAATCAACACAAAAAAAAAATATGCAGACGAAAACAACAAGGATATACAGGTCATTGTCAAATAGGTATAGAGAACATAGATTGTGATACAAAGTTAAAGGGGCAGGGTTTTCAAACCTTTAGATTTACAGATTGAGCAAAAGATCATGAAGTTCCGTTTGTTCTCTTATATTTAAGTTTTGGTTTAACAAACCATCCTATAAGACCACACAGGAAAAGGCTCCCAAAAAATTCAGTGGTAGTTATATGATACACAGTTGTGAAATATTTGAAAGAGAAACAAGTGATAAACAAACAAAAAACATGAAGGGATATCATGATCTTCTGCTCGATATGAACCAGATTATACAAGTTTTAAGGGTCTAGGGTCCTAAGAACCATGACTTTTATAGTCCAAGTTACCATGCTTATGCACCTGAATCTCAGATGCAAAAGTATTGCTTCAGATCTGTAGGCAAGTTAATCGGGACTACAAATATGATGAGATGTAAGCTCATTACGATAAATTACAAAGACAAGAGAGCCAAACACAATTTATCATTCATTTAAAGTTTCCCTACTCGCAGAATAGTCAAGCAAGCTTTTATCTCACAATTTATACAAGTCTGCAACAGATCAATCAAAGTTTGAGGCAACATTTTATTGTAATCAACAGCATCTAGATATATTTGACAATGCCACTTTGTTACTTTAGTAACTTGGCAAAATAAAAAGCATATAAATCATTCACAACATCAACAGAAAATTCCAACACTAATATTCACATTAAACCATTCTAAGACAACAATTGTATCCAAATAATACCTGTTCAAAAGCTTGCCGAAAGCTGAAATTCGGCTTCCCTCTTTCGAATTTCTGTAAAACTTGTCCATTTTCAACATCACTTTCCATCAAACCCTTCTGAACCTCAACATCCCCACCAAAACCCACGTCACCACCTCCCTTTCCTTTCCCTCTATCCAACCCCAAATCCAACCAAAACACAAACCCAACAAAAAACAAATAAAATCCAACAAACCCAACAGCCTGCCAAAGAAAAATCTCAGCACTAAGGTACACATAAAACAAAAACATGGCCGCAATCAAGTAAAACAACACATCCCTCACAAAAGGTGCCGGCGAAACCGAAAAGGGTGCTGCATAAATCGCCACAAAACCAACCACAAAAGCCGAAACAAAAGTCCCGGCTGACAAAATTGCACCAAATCCAGTTCTCGCCTGACCTCCACCGACGGCCGCAACAGATGCAAATACATCAGGGGCGCCATTTCCAAGCGCAAGAAGAGTCACAGCCCCCATACTCGGAGACAAATTGAGGTGATTAGAGAGCTTGGTAACAACAACTGAGAATTGGGATTGCGCTGTTTTGACAAGGATGTAGAATTGGAGAAGAACACAGAGAGTGAGAAAGGGGATGGAGAGAGATGGGTTTTCTTGGAAGATGCAGAAATGGAGGGAAAAGTAGTTGATGAGGCCATCGGACGGTGAACAGTGGAGGAGAGAAAAATCGCAGCGGAGGGGAGGAGGGATTTGGAGGATGGATGAGCAAGATTGGCGAGTGGAATTGAGGAGGGACCTGTGGGGGATTATTGGGGTTGTGGTGGGGTGATTCAGGAATGGTGGGAGGAGGAAAAAGAGGAGAGTGGAGAGGAGGATCAGTGAGATTACAGTGGGTTTGAGAAATGAGAGAGAGAAGGCCATGCCATTCCTAAGATTGATGATGATGGTGGTTGATGAATTTCTAAGTTTGTTAATTTGTTTGGAATCTTTGGATGCGAATTGATTACAATAACGTTTGTTTGTTTGTTTTTCTTTGCGTTTATTATTTTTCCCATTTCTTTGTTTCCTGGTTTTGGCCTTTCTCACGCGTTTTGCTAAATTGTGATTTGTGCGCATGGTAGAAGGGGGATTAAAATGCAAGGCAACATGTATTTTTAATATTTTCACGTGTATTTTTTATATTTTCACATGATTTTTTTTTACATGAATATACGGTGGGTCTTATTATAAAAAAAATCATGTGAAAATATCAAAAATACATATAAAATAGTACTCCTCAAATACAAATATGTTATAAATTGCAAGCTTGCAACCCGTGTCACGGGCCAACTTTTCCTATTTGATTAGTATTAATGTCTTTTACCTTTAGTGTTGCACCAAAGGCCTTAGCCCTGCGGCCTGGCCTTGGTCGGCCTAGGTCTGGCATGAAAAAGCTCGGCCTAAAGGCCTTAAAGAGACCTCATTTTTTAGCATATGATCTGGTTTGGCCTGGTCTAGAAAAAAGCCTGAGCCTGGCATGCCCTGTGGCCTAGAACGACCTAGCCTGCAGGCCTAGCTTGTAGGCCTAGTCACCAACCACTAGCCCCCACTTCTATACAGCCCAACCCAAATGAAATAGCATATCCATCCATCAGCCCAACCCAACTTCTGTACAAAATTAAGCTAGCAACCTTAGGAATTAAAAAGGCTACCTCCAACCCAATCCATTAGATCGAATCATAATCTAAATCAATCAGGGAGAGAGAGATGGCGGTAGGAGTCACTAAATATCCGACATCGTTGGATCCTCCGTGTAATATGTGTGTCTTCCGTCGTCCTCTATCGTCAATCACAGTCACAATCACGCCACACACGGAAGAGGAGGTGGAGATGGAAGAGGAGGAGATAAGAGAGGAGGAGGTGATTGAGGAAAAGCTTGATTTTTTTTTTAGGTGGAGATTCCTGTTGATGGAAAAGGGTATTCAAAAATTTGAACTGAAGTCTGCTGGTGTCACTTCTTTGCTTTAAATTACCTGGACCATCCAAGAAGGAGGTTCGTGTCTCCATAAAACTAGCTATCGCCCTTCTCCAGGAAAATTATCCAGGATTCGTTGCAAGAAATGTAAGATTGTTTGGTATTTTACATTAAAATTAACGTATTTGATTCTGAATTTGTTAAAGTTCTCAACTGATTGGGTGTTCTTATTTATTTGTTAAATTGTAGTTAATTATCAATGCACATTTCTTGTAATTAATTTCTAGTACTGATTGTTGGGATAATCCTCGAATTCTATTCAGAAAAGAATTTGCTAATATGACAAGGAAGAACTCCTATTTTTAATAAGAGTGCTATTTTAGAAAGAAATCAATTTGTAATAGGAATTTTATTTTAGAAGTGTCCTATTTTGAATAAGAAGAGGAGATATGTGGGGTACTCTATAAATAGAATATTATGTTGAGTTTTTGAAGTGTAGCACAATCAAAAGTCATGTAGCATTCTAAGAGTTGAGAGAGGGTGTGAGTGGATTTTGTGTTTGTGTGAGGGAGAGGGTTTTTGCAGCTTTTATATTCCGTGCAAAAAAGTTGTATTGTAGGTGGGAGGGTTTTGCAGCTTTTAGTCCGTCCAAAAAGTTGTGTCGCGGTATTGTGAAACCTCAAGTTTTAGGGTGTAAAACTTGGGATGATTATTGTAAGCCCATTATTTTGATATAATGGATATTCAGAGTTTGGCCTATGGTTTTTCCCTTTAAGGGTTTTCCACATTAAATCTTGTGTTGTTTTATTTCTTTATTTTATTGTGTGATTTACGTTGACTTAATTCCCAACAAGCTGTTATTGGGAAACTCCTCAAATCTTATTCAGATATAAAGTTGAAGTATTTGGGGATTCGAGTCGAGGGAGAGATTGTTGGGATACTCCTCGAATCCTATTCAGAAAAGAATTTGCTAACATGGAAAGGAAGAACTCCTATTTTTAATAGGAGTGCTATTTTAGAAAGAAATCAATTTATAGTAGGAATTTTATTTTGGATGTGTCCTATTTGATTTACGTTGACTTAATTCCCAACAAGTGGTATCAAAGCTAGGTTGATTGGATCTAAGGTAGAAGGAGAATTAGTCGCATTGGTGTGGCAAATAAAGAGAGTGAAGATTAAAGGAGTTAGTGTTCATCGTGATGTTGATGAATAAAAGATTTTGCAGTTATGGAGGATCACCGTTGCAGTTGCTAGATGAAGATCATGAAGATGCTAATGAAGATAAGGACGATGGAGATGAAGATGTTTGTGACGTCCCCAAAATAGGTTCAATACTCAACCCATTCTGAGTCGCCAAATACATGGTACAGAATTCAAATACAATCTTTTATAACATACGGTCGTGCAAAATACGACCACACAAACTGTGAGTCTCATTACAAATCGTATATAATACAAAATATAAACATTCAAATTCATTCCTTATTCATTACAATGATTATCTCACTATTTTATAGAATAGTGAGGACTTCTACAGATCTAACTCTGATCATCATACTGTTCTCCGACTAGTCCCCGCAATATTCTCATTTCCTGAAGAGGACAATAGATGAAAAGGGAGAGCTCAACTAGCCCAATAAAGAATATTATGACAAAGATAATAAAGAACAATTTATCGTTAGTTTTCAACAAATCAGATAAAATATTATGGATAACAAGTTTTAGATCAACAACTGCAGCGAAAATAACAATTCATTAGAATAGTTAAGTAGAGAATGAAGTCTACTATCTTCTATGATTTAAAAGTCCATCATCAATATTTTATCCCTGTAATATCAATCAATATATATCTCGAATCAAATATTCATCTTTGCACTACGGGGCAAAGATATTTATTTGTATCATCAGTTGGTCATGTTCATCTCAACACCTGTCCATCTTTGCACTACGGGCCAAAGATATTCATCAGGTAATCATTCATCTTTGCTCTACAGGCCAAAGATATTCAGTTATATCACCATTTAGGACTGAGGATGATGAAAAATAATATAAATAACGAATCCAGTGAGATAAAGGACAAAGATTAGGAATTCGTAATTTAGTTTGTCCAAGTTCAAGAATACTCCATAATAATCAATTGTAGAGCAAAATTCAAGAATAAAGATCAAAACTTGGATTCAATCAAAGATAGGAACCATAATAGACAATTTGGACAAATAAAAGAAAATTTAATTTTTCTATGAATAGTGCCGTATTCGTGAATAGTACCGTAAACGTGAATAGTGTCATATACGTGAATAGTAATCCTGACATGAAAAGGTAAAAATTTTATAATAAAATTCATACCAACATTCCAATGAAATGATACTAGATGAAACGCAAAATTCAAAGAATTTCTGATCATTTCAGAAATTATAGAAGCAATACTTACCGTAGTAAGTTTTAATTTGGGTATATGAAATGAATTATTATCGCTTTCATAATATGGAATATGAAAGAAAATAATATTTCTTACGAGTATTGCAATAAAATAATATCCTTTACCTTAGTAGAAACTGGATTTGACTGGAATGTCGGATATTATTCTGAGAAAATCTTGCACAAAAAGCTACACTCAAAGTATCCTTATACTCAAGAAAATACTCACAATACTATAGAATAAGAATTTCTGATATTGAAATGGTGTGTTGAGGAAGGAGGGGTTGCCCCCTATTTATAGTGCAGCACGGAGGAAATTTCAAACCATCCGCCTAACTTTTCTGCCTACTTTTGCCTAACTCTTCTCATTTTCCATATGGGTGGGGGCCACCCTTTGAAACAATCTTTGCAGGCAACATGTTCCACCAAACAAATGGCCTAACAACTCATTTTCTTGCCTAACCACTCATTTCTTCCTTATAGGTGAGGGTCCACATGGAAAACACAATGCCACTTTGCTGACATTAATTCATTCAAGCCACCAACAAAAGAAAAGAATGTGAAGAATTCAAAACGTGCACGGAAGGAAAAATAAAATGATAACCTTTACTCCACTTTTATTCACATGCTAAAAATTATATATTATTATAATAATATTACCATTTAAAAAATTATAATATTATAATAATATATTTGAATGAATATTTTATCGGATAAAATAATTGTCAAACTTTCAACAAATATTTCATGCAAAATTCCTTCATTTATATCCACATTAAATAAATATTTTCATATCATATAAATCAACAATTAATTATTCACAAATAATATTATAGAACTACAATATTAACAATCAGGTCGTTCCCAAGAAAGAAGGGGCTTTCCGATAAAGATTTCTCCTTATTGGCGCGCAATTAAATAACCCCTCCTAGACAGAACTTCCTTAGACATTGCTAATAATGCTATCTAATAATATTACTCAAAGAATATGAATTATTAATTTGATAATTTGAAATATTGTGCAATGACAATTATTGAATCAATAATATAAAATATCAATGTAGTAATTATTGAATCAATAAAATATTATGCAATTTTTAATGTAGCAATTATTGAATCAATAATATAAATATTGAATAGTAATTACTGTAACAATTATTGAGTAGTGACTTCTTACGTAAGAATCAATAATTAGAATTACTGTGCAATACCGTGTGCTACTGTGCAACACCGCGTATTACTGTATTTTAACCACCGGGTATTTCAACAATTTTAACGGTAACAAAAACGCCGTTATTTTTAAAAAAACTTATTCTTGTCGTTTTCTTCATCCGACAGTTTTTCGTTATGGGGCCCACCAATAATTGCGCCATTGTACGAATATTCTCCGACCAAACGAATATTCCTCGACACAATGAATATTTTATGGCCACTTGCTTACTTTGCAAAATTTGCATATGTCACCCCATAACTTATCATATTTATCAAATTAACACCTTACTATTTCAAAATAATATATAAAGAAAATTTAAATCTTTATTCATAAAAGTTGGGGTCTTACAATGTTGATGAGGTTAACGATGATAATGATAATGAAGACAAGGATGTTGCGACTGAGGCGAATGATGGGGTTTTGACAAGTTATACAGATGATGCGGATAATGCAGATTATGCAGATGGTGAGAATGACCCGAATAGTGCGGATGTTGTGAATGACGCAGATGATACATATATTGCTGATAACGAGAGTAATGTAGACAATGCGAATAATGCGGATGATGCGTATAGCGCGGGTGTAGATTATGGTGACGACTACAACAACGGTGAAAGTAATGAAGTTGAAGTGTTTGAGGATTTGAGTCGAGGGAGGAATTGTTGGGAAACTCCTCGAATCCTATTCAGATATAAAGTTGAAGTATTTGGGAATTCGAGTCGAGGGAGAGATTGTTGGGATACTCGAATCATATTTAGAAAAAAATTTGCTAATATGGAAAGGAAGAACTCCTAGTTTTAATAGGAGTGCTATTTTAGAATGAAATCAATTTGTAGTAGGAATTTTATTTTAGAAGTGTCCTATTTTGAATAGGAAGAGGAGATATTTGGGGTACTCTATAAATAGAATATTATGTTGAGTTTTTGAAGTGTAGCACAATTAAAAGTCATGTAGCATTCTAAGAGTTGAGAGAGGGTGTGAGTGGATTTTGTGTTTGTGTGAGGGAGAGGGTTTTTTGCTGCTTTTATATTCCGTGCAAAAAAATTGTATTGTAGGTGGGGGGTTTTGCAGCTTTTAGTTCGTCCAAAAAGTTGTGTCGCAATATTGTGAAACCTCAAGTTTTAGGGTATAAAACTTGGGATGATTATTGTAAGCCCATTATTTTGATATAGTGGAGATTCGGAGTTTGGCCTGTGGTTTTCTCCTTTAAGGGTTTTCCACATTAAATCTTGTGTTGTTTATTTCTTTATTTTATTGTGTGATTTACGTTGACTTAATTCCCAACACTGATTAATTTCTTGAATTAATTTCTAGTACTAATTGATTCTTTCTTATCAAATTGAATGCGTTTACACAATTTTTCGTAGCCTAATATTAACCAACTTCTTAGGAACTAAGAAAATTTTTCTATATTCAAATATTTGTTGGTTGTGGTCGGAGATGGTAGTGATGATTGTGTAGGTTGGTTGGACTGGCTTAGGCCTGGCCTGGCTTGGCCGGCAGGCTCGCTCAGATCACCATTTCAGTCAATAAATTTGGTCTGGCTTGGTCAACCGTCAAATCCTGGCAGACCTTGATCGGACCAAGCCGGACAACCTGTTTGTGCACCCTTATTTACCTTGAATGCAATAATTTCAAAAGTATTCTTCTTGTACTTTATTTTATTTAGCCTTTTTCAAAGCTCAAAATTTTAGAAACAGTTTTGTCAATTTTATCAATACTTATATATAATAATCCAATAAATGATTGCATGTATTATGAATATATATATATATATATATATATATATATATATATAAATGATTGCATGTATCATGAAGAAATATATTGAAATTTGTTGTTATGTATGCACCAAATTATAACACATATTCATCTACCTTATGCAACATTGAATAATAAAGCTTACCTCACCCAAATTATAACACATTTGTCAATTTGTTGTTATGTATGCATCAAATAATAAAATTGGCAAATGATAATATTAACATATCATTTTTTATTTTATTTTTTTGGATAAATGACTTTTAAAACCAACAAACTTACATTTATTTTCTATTTTAATCAATTGAGTACAAAATTTTCACATTACATTTTAAATTAAGAGAGATAATCTATTTTTCCATTATTTTTAACGGACAGACGTTTGTTGACGACGTCTATTTTTAATGACACGACTTTTTTTTATTATATTTCTCTAACAAATAATGTCATGAAAATTAATTTTTGAGTGGACTGAATGAGATGGAAATTATGACATGTATTTTCCCCTAAATACATATACTTTTATAAATAATAATAATAAAAAAAATCTCTCCCTGATGTGAAGACTCTCCATCAGGGATTCCATCTACCAAAGAAAACCATATCAGGAAATCTTATGTGTATTCATGATTTCTTCTAGCAAAGAAAATCTTATGGTTTGTCTTTCTCTTTCTAGCCATGATTTGGGTTTGCTTATACTCCCTCAATTTTTCTTCTCTCTTTCATCTCCCCTCCTTTAAATCCAAATCTAAGCTCTACATACATATACATGGATTCGATTAGCATGAAGATCATTTCATGCCTAATACAGTGCTAACATACAGGTGTGAGGGTGATCTCTTCGTCTGCTTGTCAACACTATATTAATCTTGAAGTGAACTTACCATGAAATTCACTTCATGCTAACCACTCCCCATACACACTCAATTCATAATTTTTTTAATTGTGAAATTAACAGATTTTTAACGGCAAAACTAATGATTTGGCCACCGAAGTTGACACGTTTTATCGAATACACGATTAAACTTTTAATTTTTCAAATTACACCATTACACTAATTAAAATATTAAAATTAAACCATTTTGTTAAATTGATTTAACGTCTGTCAAATTGGTTCAAGATTTTTCATACATGGAAGCAAAAAAAAAGGGAAAATGAAATAAAAAATGAGGTGGCCAATCAGCAACAATGACATGGAAATAAAAATGGTACATGGGAAAAGAATAAAGAAAAAATGAAAAATCATTTATTCTCTATTCCTTCATCCCTTCTCTCTCTTCTTTCCTTCTTCCAAATCAAATTCGAAACCCTAAAATTGTTCTCTCATTCCTCTAAATCAAATTATTCTGTTTCCATATTTTTAGATCTGTTCTTCCATTTTTTATTTTTTTCAATTACCATCATTTTTTAGATCTGTTCTTCGAGGAGGTGAGAGACGGCGGTGACGCGATAGCGAGAAAGGAAGGCTTTTCAACGTCCGGCAGCCGTAGTTGGAGGTACTGTCCCGTCCTCGTGTAGGAGGCGGCGAGGTCAGGAGAGTTCGAGACATCGATGGTAACGTGGAACAGTGATTCAGCGGCGGGCTGGACGCCAGCGAGAGGGGCTTGGGTCCAGAGGGCGGTATCTTGGCGGACAGCTGAGGAGATGGCAAGGAGGCGGCGGCGGTGGTGAAGAGGGGGGTTTAGGCGGCGGAGGGTGGTGGCCATGGGAGGGTGGAAGGATGTGGATGCGGCGGAGGGTGGTGGCCATGGGTGGCGTGTATAATTGTTTGCTCCGCCTGCTGTAACAGCCACTCAATTGTCTCCCCATCGGACTTATGACCCAATTCTCTCGTCAATTGAAAAACCTTGGCGGCGCGAGTGGCCGACCGTCGACTTTAGTGTGTCGATCTTTGGTCGATCTTTTTGCCACCGTTTGGGTCGACGACTTTTTGGAGGGATCGGTGAGGGAATCAGATCTGGTGGCGATGGTGAGTGAGGCATTGATGAGAGGCAGAGGCGGAGCCGTGGTGGAGGTGGAGGCGGTGGTGGTGGAAGAAGAGAGAGAAGAAGAGGAAGAAGTGGGCGTTTTTGGGGCAGTTTGGGGATTAAGACTGGTTGGAGAAAGCCTAGCTTGAATAGAGATGGAGCCCATATTGAAGGGCGAAGATCGGCCATCAAATTGGTGGTGGAGGTGAGATAAGTGGTGGTGGGGCTGTGAAGAAGAAGAATTGGTGGTGGTGGTGTTATTATTTGTTTGTTGTTATTTATTGTTCTTCTGCAAATCTGTCAGCTTTCTTATTTTTCTCTAAATCACAAGAAACGATGAAGATTTATTGTTCTTCTTCTGTAAATCACAAGAAGCTTGTTGCAGGGGATTCAATTGTGTTTTTCATCGGCATATTTAAACGATGAAGATTTGATGAAAATTTGGGGAAGATGAAGATTTTGATAAAAGGGAAGATTTGGGGAAGATGAAAATTTTGATTTTGATTTTAATGTTTAGTTATTAATGTTGTCTTTTTTTTAAAGGAAAATATGTTTGGTTTTTTAATTGATTAAGATTTGATTTATCTTTGATAAATAAATTTGATTTAATGAATGAAAAAATATTTTATTTTTATTAGTTTTTGTTTTGTTTTATTATGTTTTTGTCATTTTTAAAACTTTAAAATGTTAAAAATGAGTCAAAAAATAATTTTTTTATGCTGTCTTTTATTTTCCATGTCATTTTCTTCTCTCTTTTTTTCCTTTTTTTTACGTCCACGTCAGATAATAGCTGAAAGTTTTTAACAGGCGTGAGCCAGATTTAACAGAATGACCGAATTTAACAATAATAATTAGTTCAGTTGGTTAATTTGAAAAATTAAAAGTTCAATCCTGTATTCAATAAAACGTGCCAACTTCGGTGGCCAAATCATTATTTTTGCTGATTTTTAACTAACATTAAATCAAAAAGATATGACCCAACAAAGCCCTTCTTTAGATCTGAACTCACCGACGTCAATATTCCTTTTCAACAATGTCCAAGGCAACGACGAGATAATAGAGGTAGAGAGCAGGAGAGGAAGACGGAGCAAAAGTCTTGGTTGCTGCTGCAGTTGACAAGGTAAGAGTAGATGCAGCCTTTGAAAGAAAGATTGATTTGAAAATCTGGATTAGATTTCTGATTTGAAGTTCTAGGTATTTTTTTAAAGTAATGCTACAGACACAAACTATTCTACTAACATTTTACAAACTGCTGATGTGACATACCCTTAGCATATTGATCAATAAATTATTTTAATTTAGTCTTCGGCCCCATATAAAAAGTTGAGGTGGAGTATGCCACATCAACAGTTTATAAAATATTTGTAGAATAGTTTGTCTGTAACATTACTTTTTTTTATAGAGAAGATTTCAGTTAGTTTTAATGATTATTTATTTTTAATGCTAATTAAGGTTTAATATGAATTTAACTTTCTTGTTAGTTTAATTTTAATGATGTCAATAATAAATTAGCCTTGTTAGCAATAAATTAGCCATGTCATTCAAAAAAATAATTAAAAAAGTCACGACATTAAAAATACATGATCAAACAAATGTTTATAAAAAATAATGGGAAAATAGATTATGTCTCTTACGTTTAAAGTATAATGTGAAAAAATTATACTTGGTTGATTAAAGTAAAAAATAAGTTTTATTATAAAATGATAGATAAAACAAAATATTTATCAACAAAATGTATATTGATAATTATATTCAAGTGGTCATCAATAATTCATTTGATATTTACAAAGATAGTGTGTCTCTCACTACATTCTCTCTATACTCTTGACTACCACTTCTCCAGTTCTCCTTATTCTCCTACTACACTTCTTCTATCTGATGTGTATATATAGGCATGGAGAGAGTAACCTTTTCATCTTCCAATAACTGATAAGGAGGGAACTTTACATTTTCCAAACTTTCTATATTCCACTCACTTTATTCCTAACACTCCCCATTGGATGACCACTTTCAAATGTTATAGTTGGTAATGCTTTACTGAACAAATCTGCTAGATTATCTTTTGAGCTAATTTGTTGAATATCAATATCACCACACTTATCAAGGTCATGTGTGAAAAGAATTTCGGTGAGATGTGCTTTATTCTATCTCCTTTGATGTATCCTCCCTTTAATTGAGCTATACATGCAGCATTGTTTTCATACATGATGGTTGGATCAGTTCTTTTGTTGCAGGATAAACCACTTTCTAAGAACATGTCTCGTTAAAAACCTTACCAAATAAAAACCCTGTGAGAGAAAATTTTGACTAAGGAAAAGAGTACAATATTCTTGTATAACTTCTAGTGCCTTAGGATTGCCTCATTAAAACCTTGCAAAGGAAAACCCAGTGGGAAAAAACCTTAGCGAAGGAAAAAGAGTACAATCAGCACATATCCTTTTTACTCCCCTAATTTGAGTGATACAAGGACATTATCTTCATATAATATTGTTGGACTATTTATGATCGATGATAATCCACAGTTCACACGAATATGTTGAATTACTGATCTCAACCAAACACATTCACGACTTGCTTAATGAATTGCGATATTCTCTGCATCAGCAGATCCTACTTACTATGGTTCTGATCAATCTTGCTAGTAAGTTAACTACAAATGCTAGATCTGGTCATGAGAAATTTTGTAATATACATCAAAGCACCAATTGTACAAAGATATGGTGCTTCAGGACTAAGAGTTTATTCATTATTTTCTTATGGTCAAAACACACCTTTCTTGATATCAAGTGATCGACCCATCATTGGAATACTCAAAGGATTAGCTTTATATAAGTACAAGTGCTTCATGATTTTTTCTGTGTATGTTGATTGATGAACAAGAATTCCATTTGGAAGAAGATGTTCAATTCGTAGGCCAATACATTTTTTTTGTCATTTGGCAACATTATAATCGCTCTTCTAGAGATTTTAATTAAGTTTGATGAATAATCGCTCTTCTAGAGCCTTTAATTAAATTTGATGAGCTTCTGACCCATATATCTTTATATATTTAAAAAACATAAATTTAACTTTATTACTTGAAATATAAATAAAACATATAATAAAAATATTTATTATAATGCCATAATATAATTAAATAAAAATAATTAATTGATATGAACTTTTCCATCAACATCATCAAGGAAATCAAAGACATCAAAATTAGTTATATCCACTCCATTTGGAAGGTCAAGATAATTCATGGGATCTTCAGGATCATTATGATCAATAAAGTTTATTTCAATTCCCTTTCATTTTTTTATGGAGTCTTGGTATAATCTACCAAATGTTTAAGAGTACGACGGGTGCATTCCTTTTTCTATATTGATTGTTCCTTTCATACCCACGATCACAACCACAACCACAACCATAATTTCCTCTATGTTTTATCAAATGTGGTTCCATTCACTTCAAGGAATAGAGTAGAACCGGTCGGGCGAGATTGGTGGTTTTTCAGCAAAAACTCGTTATTTTGTTTAGCCACTAGAAGACACGATATCACTTCTGGGAACATAATTTCCTTTATCGCTTCAGGGAATATTTTGTGAACTTACGCTCTCGATATTGCTGATGCAGGAGCATATTCGATGTATGAAATGTAAATATTTTTTCTAATATGTCTTCATCAGTGCTTTTTTTTTTTCTTTATGGAGATGATCTGATTGCCAACTTTAATTATATTTCCAATGTTCTTTTAGACATGGTAGTTCAATAAATGAGATAATACAGGAGAAGTATATACTAAATGAGTTTCAAATAGCTGATATATATAAGATAATTAGGATGATATTAATCTGATTGAGGGTCACCAATTAATCATGATAGATATAGTTATAAGTATGGTATTGATTAGATTTGGTTGATAACTAAGACCCCCCAACATATTGTAACATGAAACATGCTATTTTATTACCAGCATAATTTCGGTCCCTCCTAGCAACAACTAATGAGTTGGCTCTTGGCACCATCGCACACACCACACATAAAATGGAGAAAATTTAATAATATAAATATCTATTGTATCAAAAACAATCCAGGTGACAAATTCAATTGCATATATATAATTCATTGATATATAAGTTCTATGTATGTGACTGTCTTTAAATCATTTATGTTGTAAATATAAATAGATCCTTCGAATATCTATGGATTTTTTCATATTGAGTGAGCAAAACTCGATTTATGCTCAGAGATTTAAACCCAATATCAAATCTCAACATATATTTGGTTAAACCTTGTCTCTAGAAAATAACATGCACATGAAATGGTATAAAACATTTTCATGCTCTAACAATCCAACCAAGGGAGCATTTCTCATATTTTAACGTGCAGTTAACTCTCAATTAATAACTAATACCAAATACTCCTTTCAAAAATAGCAACTAAAGAGATGAAAAACATGCTTTCATAAATTCCTACCATTGAAAGTGTTATCCTGCTAAATATAATATAAAAGAATTAGTTTAGCATCATACTTAAAAAAAATTGAGATACTTACGGTGGGTTAAGAGAATTACACAAATAATTTTTGATGTTTAAAGAACAATGAGAGAACAACTTCTTTTCTAAAATTTGGTAGAAACTCGTACTGATAACGTGCTATAAAATGATAGATAAAAAATATATTTATCAACAAAATGTATATTGATAATATCTTGTATTCAAGTGGTCATCCACAATTCATTTGATATTTACAAAGATAGTGTCTCTCACTACATTCTCTCTATAGTCTTGGCTGCCACTTCTCCTTATTCTCCTACTACACTTCTTCTATCTAATGTGTATATATATAGGCATGGAGAGAGAGAGAGAGAGAGAGAGAGAGAGAGAGAGAGAGAGAGAGAGAGAGAGAGAGAGAGAGAGAGAGAGAGAGAGAGAGAGAGAGAGAGAGAGAGAGAGAGAGAGAGAGAGAGAGAGAGAGAGAGAGAGAGAGAGAGAGGTAAACATAACATTTTCATCTTCCAATAACTGATGAGGGAACTTTTCATTTTCCAAACGTTCCACATTCCACTATATAAGCATACAATATATATTTAGACTCATACAATATAAAGAGTAATATGAATGATGATGATTAAGGGAAATGAGAGAAAGAAAGAGAGCAATGTATGTGTGTATCTTTATTCTCTTTACAATGCCTCTATTTATAGGCACATTTACATAATTGTTTGGGAAATCAAAGAACATATTGAAAGATCAAAGGTTATAAGATCAAAGGTTATATTGCAAGGTGGAGGAATAAATATAGACATCCATTATGTATCATAATTTATAACACTCCCCCTTGGATTTATATGGTATAGCCTTACACATTGAAAACTGTTTCATTAAAATCCTTACCGGAAAAAAACCCAATGGGAAAAAAAACCTTGGTTAAGGAAAAAAGAGTACAGTGCTTATAAGCTCTCCCTCATGAATGAATCACATTAAGTCCTTAAGTTGTTGCATTCCAATGTTGCGCCGCTATCATTCAAATGTCGTAGTTGGTAATGCTTTAGTGAACAAATCTGTTAGATTATCTTTTGAGCGAATTTGCTGAACATCAATATCACCACACTTATCAAGGTTATGTGTGAAAAAAATTTCGGTGAGATGTGCTTTATTCTATCTCCTTTGATGTATCATCCCTTTAATTGAGCTATACATGCAACATTGTCTTCATAAAGAATGGTTGGAGTTCTTTTGCTGTAGGATAAATCACTTTCTAAGAATATGACTTGTTAAAAACCTTACCAAATAAAAACCTAGTGGGAGAAAATTTTGGCTAAGGAAAAGAGTACAATATTCTTGTATAACTTCTAGTGTCTTAGGATTGCCTCATTAAAACCTTGCAAAGGAAAACCCAGTGGAAAAAAAACCTTAGCGAAGGAAAAAGAGTACAATCAACACATATCATTTTTACTCCCCTAATTTGAGTGATACAAGGACATTATCTTCATATAATATTTTTGGACTATTTATGATCGATGATAATCCACATTTCACACAAATATGTTGAATTACCGATCTTAACCAAACACATTCACGACTTGCTTCATGAATTACGATAATCTCTGCATCAGCAGATCCAACTAACTGTGGTTTTGATCCATCTTGCTAGTAAGTTAACTGCAAATGCTATATCAGATCGTGAGAAATTTTGAAATATACATCAAAATATCAATTGCACTAAGATATGGTACTTCAGGATCAAGAGTTTCTTCATTATTTTATTGTGGTTGAAATGGATCTTTCTTGATATCAAGTGGCCAACCCATCATTGGAGAGGATTAACATTATCCATGTAAAGTTGCTTCAGGACTTTTTATATGTATGTTGATTGATGAACAAGAATTTTATTGTTCAATTTGTAGGTTAAAATTTTGTCTTTCCAAGATCTTTCATCTCAAATTTGTTAATTTTGTTAACTCTTTTGAAGCAAGATCTTTCATCAATAGATACAACAATAATAGCAAATTCAGATTCTAATCTTTTGATAAAAACGTATGCACAAATTGAATTATTCTCAAATACTTCTTTCAAAATATATGGGCAAAGGTCCAAAAATGCCCTTGATGTTTACCCCGATGTCCCACTTACACTCTAAACTAATTTTTTTTCTTCTAAAAGTACCCTTAACGTTACAAATTTTAGGTCAACTATGCCCCTCCCGTTAACAGACATGCCACCTAGACTAACGCGACTGACACGTGGATATATTTTGCTGACGAAGCTAACACATTGGACAAATTTTTGTTATCTAAAAAAATTATATCCATTTTCTCTCTCTAAACCTATATTCTCTTTCTTCTCCCTCTTTTATCTCTGTCCCATCTCCTTCCACATGCAACCAAGAACATTATAAATCCGATCAAATCAAAAATGAAAATCATCGAAAGCCAAATCGGTAAAAGAAACCCAATCAAAAACTGAACTAAACAAATCCGAAAACAAAACATGAATCCCCGATCGGGAAGAACCCTTGATCGGGACCAAGTCAAGACAAGAACCCAGAATTAAACCCACCGGAAAAATATATCCAGAAGTTTCCAGCGACCAAATCAAAAGGAATATTGAAAAAGCATAAATCTATTAACCAACATAGACCATCCAAATCTGAAAGTTTAATAAATAAACAAGAAAGCATAAAAACTCAAGATCGGAAGCACGCATATAATCATGAACCATCCGCGCAAGCCAACGGAACAAAACACCAACAAAGAAAAACCAGATCTGAACAAACCCCTCAAACAAAACCCCCACCCCAGTAAACATCCAGATCCAAGACCCATTAGCCCCAAGAAACCCCACTGCAGATCATCATACTAATCAGTGCAGAGAAGTTCACGTTCTAAGGCCCCCGGACTTTGCCATCATAGATCAGAAGAAGAGATTTTAGGGAAGGACCCAATCAGCCGAATAATATCTTCTTATTCATTCAAAAGGAATTTAGGAGAGAGAAGATGATATTGATAAGAGAAAAATGATATTTATCTTCTTATTCATTCAAAATGATATTGATATTGTCTAGGTGTCGGCTTCGTTTGCCTCGGTGGTAAGTCTGTTAACGGGAGGGGCATAGTTGGGCTGAATTTTATAACGTTAAGGGTACTTTTGGAGAAAAAAAAATAGTTTAGGGTGTAAGTGGGATATCAGGGTAAACGTCAGGGGCATTTTTGGACCTTTGCCCCAAAATATATCCACTGAGGCGATTATACTACATGCGTTTGGACTGCTTTAACCCACATAAAGATCTTTGTAGCTTGATAGAATGCATATTATGAGATGTAAAATTATATGATTCAGACATTTTATATCATTCAGGAATTTTCATGTAAATATCATTATCTAATGATTCATTTAGATATGTTGTAACAACATCCATTAATCGCATATCCAAATTTTCTTTTTCTTCCAAGCTAAATAAAAATCTGAATGTAATTGCATCCATTATAGGAGCATATATTTTTTCATAATCAATATCAGGTCTATCTTGTGCTACAAGTTGCGCTTTGTATCTTATAATTTCATTTTTCTCATTTCGTACAAATACCCATTTGTATTCAACAGGCATCACACCTTTAGGAGTTCGGACTACAGGTCCAAAAACTTCACGTTTACTCTGTGAATTTAATTCTACTTGAATCGCTTCTTTTCATATTGGCCAATCATTTCTACGTTGACTTTAATCAACGGTTTGTGGTTCATATTTATGATCATTACTTCTGGTAATATTAATAACAACTTTATATGAAAATATGTTAGCGACAACAATTTTGTTTCTATCCAATACTTTTCCTGTATGTACATAATGTATTGAGATCTCGTTATTTTCAGGTACCTGATCCTCTTCAGGGGATAACTCATCATCTTCAAGGGATAACTCTTTATGATTTTTTTATAAGCTGCAACTTGTTTTTATTGTACTTTTCTCTTTCAGGGAATTTTATCTTTAACACCGACCGGTCTTCCACGCTTCAGGTGTGGCTTTGATTCATTTGTTGTTGTATTAACTGATTGTCCTACAAGGACTTCAATCCCTGCTGGGTTATTAGTAGGTGGAATGTGAGATTTCACTATTTTCTTATTATCGGTGAATACTTCTAGTAATTGATTTGAAATTCCTTGCAAATGAATAATCCTTTAAAATTAAAGTTCATATTGATTTTACGAGGATGAAGATGAGATAACGTAGAAACATCTCAAGTAATCTCACATCGTGCTTCAGGCAATGACTTTTCTCGCCCTAATAATGAGAGTATTGTTTCTTTAAAATGACAATCCTCAAAACGTGCCTTAAAAACATCACATGTTGAGGATATGATTCAACATGTAAAATAGCATGACCCCAATCATAAATTGGTAGTTTTGATTTCATAATCAAAGGTCGAGCAATAATTTGAAGTCTCTTGATAAATGATTTAGCTAAACCATTTTGAGTATGTGTATATGCAACAAGATGTTTAACATTTATTCCAATTAACATGTAATATTCATCAAAAGCTTGAGATGTGAATTTACCAGCATTATCTAAATCAAATTTTCATAATTGGATAATCAGGAAATTGTGCTCGCAACCTAATAATTTTAGCAAGAAGCCTAGCAAATGCAACATTTCTAGTAGAAAGTAAACATACATGTGACCATCTAGTTGATGCATCAAGTAAGACCATAAAATACTTGAATGAACCACATGGTGGGTGTATTGGTCCAAATATATCACCTTAAATTCTTTCTAAGAAATATGAACACTCAATAATAATATTTAAATGTGATGGTTTGGTATTTAATTTACTTTGATATAATCAGTAGGTAAAAGAATCTTCTAGTTTTTTAAGGATGTTCATGGGAGTTTTCAATAATTCGACACATCATTATTGATCTAATATAATCATGCTAAAGCATAAAAACATTTGAATCTGAACACTTCTGGTGTATTGCACACTTCTGGTGTATTACAACATTTGTTTCAACTGTTCTTATTTTAGTATAATATAACTCAAAAGGGAAAATAGACAATTTTTCTAATATGAGCTTCTGATATGATATTATTGAAGTAATATAAAGAAATTCTTCATTGCCTTAGTTATTGGTTTCAATATGATAACCATTATAACGTATATCCTTAAAGCTGAGCAAATTAATACAAAGTTAGTGCCCTTTGCAACATTATAATCGATCTTCCATAGACATCAATTAAGTTTGATGAATGATTACTCTTCCAGAGTCTTCAATTAAGTTTGATGAGCTTCTGGCCCATACATCTTCTTATATGCAAAACATAAACATATAAAAATACTTATTACAATGTCATAATATAATGAAAGAAAAATAATTAATTGGTATAAACATTTCCATCAACATTCTCAAGGAAAACATAGACATCAAAATGAGTTATATTCACTCAATTTGGAGAGTCCAGATAATTTATGGGATTTTCAGGATCATTATGATCAACAAAGTTTGTTTCAATATATTTTCCCTTTTCTTTTATGGAAAAACTTGATACAAATCTACCAAATATTTAGGAGTACGACAGGTATTTAACCATTGATCACGCCCATGACCACAAATATATTTTTCTTTATGTTTATCAAATGAGGTTCCATTCACTTCAGGGAATGAAGTAGAACCGGTCGGGCATGATTGGTGGTTTTTCAACAAAAGCTTATTATTTTGTTCAGCCATTAGAAGACATGATATCACTTCTGGGAACATAATTTCCTATATCGCTTTAGGGAATATTTTGTGAACTTACGATCTCGATATTGCTCCTGCAGGAGCATATTCGAGGCATGAAATGTAGTAAATATTTTCTCTAACATGTCTTCATTAGTGATTTTTTTTCTTTCATGAAGATGATGGTGAATAAAAATCATTTGTTTTGCATGATCTTGCAGGGATGCATGATTACCAATTCCTTAATTGTATCTCCAAGGTTCTTTGCCTCTAGATAAATCTCAGCATCAAAAATTCATGATAACTAATTCTTTCCCGAGATATCAAGGGCAATAAATTCAAGTTTCGACATTTATATAAATTTAAATATAAACTAAAAAAATACATTAAACAAAAAATAATGTACAAAAGATAAATCTTTTATTTATTACTTCTTATATGTGATTTTTCTCATCAATCAAGCCAAATTAATTCGCAGATGGATGACATTTTTTAAGTAGACTTCTCAACAAAACGTTAGATATATTTCCTATAACTAAATAAATAGCTTAACAGATCTAATCTATTAATAACCTTAAAAGCAAACCACATGATCTGATCAACGCAATTCATATGAACATATATATGTAGCACATGTCTAATCGCTTGTATTTGTAAGACTAAATGCATCAAATCATAATTTAAATGAATAAATTAATCATGTATATTAACCTTACCAAAATATTAAGAACAATGATGATTAGGGAAAGAGAGAGCATTTTTATTTCATATAAGTTGTATTTTGTATGTATATTCATTCTCTTGATAATGCTCCTATTTATAAGCACATATACATAAATATTTGGAAGTTTCAAAACTTAAAAGAAATGGGAGTTTCAAAGCTCAAAGGGCATTCCAATAAAGATGGTAGGAATGAATCTAGACATCTATATATATTATAATTTTATAACACACCCCCTTGGATGTCTATTGTGTATCCATACGCATTGAAAACTGCCTCATTAAAAACCTTACCAGGAAAAACCCAATGGAAAAAACCTTGGTTAAGAAAAAAAGAGTGCAGCGCGTAGTAGCTCCTCCTCATGAATGTATCCTTAAGTCCTTCAGTGGTCGCATTCCAATATTGTGCCACAATCCTTTAAACGTTGTAGTTGGTAATGCTTTGGTGAAAAAATCTACTAGATTATCTTTTGAACGAATTTGTTGAACCTCAATGTCACCACACTTATCAAGGTTATGTGTGAAAAGGAATTTCAGTGAGATGTGCTTTATTCTATCTCCTTTGATGTATCCTCCTTTTAATTGAGCTATATATGCAGCATTGTCTTCATACAAAATGGTTGGAGATCATTTGCTGGAGGATAAACCTCATGTTCCACGAATATATTGAGTCAGTGATCTCAACCACACACATTCTCGACTTGCTTCATAGATTGCAAGTATTTTAGCATGATTAGATGATGTGGCAACTAATGCTTACTTCGCAGATCTCCATGATATAGCAGTATCACCACACATAAAGATATAACCTATTTTAGATCAACCTTTATGTGGATCAGATAAATATCTTGCATCAGCATATCCAACTAATTCACGATTATCATTATTTGAATAAAATAAGCCCATATCCGTAGATCCTTGTAGGTAACGAAAAATATGTTTAACTCCATTCCAATGTCTCTAGGTAGGAGAAGAACTATATCTTGCTAGCAAATTCACAAAGATTGCTATATCAGGCCGTGTATTATTAGCAAGATACATTAGCGCACCAATTTCACTAAGTTATGATACTTCAGGACTAAGTAAGTCTTCATTATCCTCACGAGGTCTAAAAGGGTCTTTTTCACATCAAGTGATCGAACAACCATTGGGGTACTCAGTGAATGTGCTTTATCCATATAAAATCTTTTAAGGATATTCTCTGTGTAAGTTGACTGATGAATGAGAATTCCATTTGCTAAATGCTCGATCTGCAGGTCGAGACAAAATTTTATTTCTCCCAAATCTTTCTGTCGACGCCGGGAAAAAAATCCGCTGGTTAGGTCACAACTCGGATCTTTATTTCTTCCTAAGTTATCTCTACCCTCACTCTTTTTATTGCGAAAAAGGTTTTGAAGGGTTTTTTAGGAAAAGGCCAACATGTATCATGTCGACGATTTGAATGTTTTACAGAATCGCTAGTTGGTAGATTTGAAATGGTTGTACCAACTCAATCGAATTTTGTTTAAAAGAGGCCCAATTGCTGGACACTATTGAAATTTGATCTTTAAAATCGAAGTTTTGAGCTCGGGGGCTTGGTTAAATGTGGGGAAGGTGTTAGGCACTCCACAACTCCCGTGTAAACACGGTACAACATCCTTTTAATATTTCTCTTTAAAACTGAAATGCGTGTGTGAATGCAGTTTGAAAATTGGGCTCATGTTTGATTGAAAGTATTTGAAAGGTTTCATTGAACCTATATACGAAGGGTTTGATTTGATTTGCAAAAAGTCTTTGATTTGATTTGTAAAAACATTTGATTTGATTTTTCAAAATTATTTAAATGATGTTTTGAAAGCTGGTTTTCAAACCCTTACGCTATCATAGGAATTGAAACATATCTATATTTTCAATTTTTATCTTTTCAGCCTTATGGCTCAATTTGAATGGTGATTGTCGGGCTGCAAAGCATCCTCGACCACAACGTATATACAAGTGTCGGTCTCCTCATAGGCATGATAGCCATCGGAGGGACTGACATGACAAACCATATTTTTACTATGTTGAGACCTTAAATCCGGATAACCGTTTTTAAGGTCTTTTGCATGTACATTTTACAGAAAATCTGGCAGGATACATTCGTAAAGTGGAGTTTGTCCATCGTGGGAATCAGATTCTGATTAGTTTGATCATGAATCCCACGATTCCTAGGCTCACATATGAGTAGCCAATAAATCTGCACAGTTCAAATTTGTACAAAAACAGATATATATCCCAAATATCTCCATAACTGAGGATTCATTCAGTAAATCCTGGTTCACACATAGCCGAAGCGTCTCGTTCCCACTAGATAGCGATCTAAGGGATGCGAGGCTGCTTTTATAACTCAAACTAGAAAAAATGCTAGATTTAAATAAATCTCAGCTATTCTAGCTCCTCGGTTCAGTCTGGACATATTTTGAACCGTTTGAAAGCTAGAGTTGGCGAGATTTAAATAAATCTAGTTCGTCCGCAGATAAGTCAGTGCCGATTCATAAAAAATGAATATTTAAAGCAACAATTTAATAAAAGCGAGTAAAGCAATATATATATATATATATATACAGTTATATATACAAAAGCTGTAAAGGGCGATGGGTTTTCACACAGGTCCCGGAATGGAATTGAAATATATATATATATATATATATATATATATATATATATTTATAAAAACTGTATAAAAGCCACGGAATGATCCAGGCTGAACAGAATTGAAATATATATAGAAAAACAGTAAAAAGGGTGATAGGTTTTCACGTCTGTACCCGAACTGGAATTGAAATATATATATATATATATATATATATATATATATATTGACAGAAAAGTAGTCAACCAAGACTGGGAAGAGAACCCAGTGGTGGTGAAGGCTACTTATATATGCATATTTATATATAAAAGCAGTAACAAGGCCACAGAATAATTCAGGCTGAAATGGAATGTAAATATATAGAAAAGTAGTCAACTAGTGACTGGGGAAGATAACCCAGTAATGGTGAAGTGTGCAAGAACAGTATAAAGGCCACAGAACGATTCAGGCCACAGAACGATTCAGGCCGGACTGAAATATAAATATATATATATATATATATATATATATATATATATATATATATAGACAGAAACGTAGTCAACCAAGACTGGAAAGAGAACCCAGTGGTGGTGAAGGCTGCTTATATATGCATAAATATATATAAAAGCAGTAAACTACCTCGGATTTGACATCCGGGCTTGACAGAATTGAAAAGTTAGTATATATACAATTAAATATATACAAAAAAATCCAAACCTGGACTAGGAAGATAACCGAGTCCGAAAAAGTTGCTTAAAACGTAGATGCAAGTATGCTGAAGCTGCTAGAAGTGACGGATAGTCAATCCGAGTTGTAAAAATGCCAAAAAATACGTTTATGTACAAAAATGTACAAAAATTTGACGAAAACTGCCATAGAACTAAGTTCTGGGCATATTTAGAAAACGAAACTTGATATGCAAGTGTATTAAAGTGCAAAGAAGTATTATTGACTTGCTGATCGTAAAAATACTCACAATGGACTGCTACACAGGCTTTTTGCCAAATCGTGGGCTTGAAACGTCAGAATCTACCAGTTATTTTTTTGATATGTGGTAGTATGTGGGTATATCTACTTGTTAGAGTGAAAAATTTTGGGTTTGGAAGACTTGAAAATGACTGAAAATCAAACGGGCAGAGGTTCAGAGCGTTTTTGAATTCTAAAAATAAGGGGGGGTGCCCTCTTATTTATAGGCCAGGGAGCCTTTGCTCTACCTGCTGCTACCGCAGATAGAGGTGCGGCTCCCCTAGTAGGGCCCACGTGCTGGGTTGAGTCATCTCGAAGTACGTGCACTCCGAGCAACGTAAGGTCGAAGTCGAAACTTTCAAACTTTTGATCGGAGCGTCCGTTTGAGATGTGATATACCTTTCTGGAAAGCCCTCGCCGAGAGTGTCACAATAACATGGGATAAAACATTTTTTGGGTCCAAGAAGATGGGTTCATAACCAGGTCTTCAATTCCCCGCAGTTTGTCTGTTGAGCTGTCTTGCGTTGTTTGCACTCGGGATCATCGTTATGGTTCGTTCTGACCTTGATGGCATCAATTCAACTTGAGTTTGACTGAATCGGCTTAGAGCTGGTAAAATAACCGTTTTGCCCCTCACGGTGTTGCCTTTAAAGTCGGCATGGCCTTCGGTTGACTTCCTGGGGTTGTTTCCAAGACTTGGATCCCATTCGAGTCTGTTTATTCTCAGTGTTGTCTCTGAGGCTAACTTGGTCATTCCAGATTATCCTCTGGAGATGTTGTGATGCTTTAGGATTATTTTTGAAGTTGACCTGACCTTCCGGGTTGAGACCGGGGCTGATCTATACCTCCCGAGTTGAGAACGGGGCTGACCTGATAGCCCAATATTGAGATCAGGGTTGATTTGATGATTTAATATTGAGATCGGGGTTGATTTGATGGCTCGATTTGAGATTAGAGTTGATTTGATGGCCCGATATGAGATATGGGTTGATCTGAAGGCCTGATATTGAGATTGGGGTTGATTTGATGGCCCAATATTGAGATCGGGGTTGATTTGACGGCCTGATTTGAGATCAGAGTTGATTTGACGGCCCGATATTGAGATCGGGGTTGATTTAACGGCTCGATTTGAGATCGGAGTAGAACTGATGGCCCGATATTGAGATCGGGGTTGAACTGATGGCCCGATTTGAGATCGAGGTTGATTTGACTGCCCGATTTGAGATCGAGGTTGATTTGACGGCCCGATTTGAGATCGGGGTTGATCTGACGGCCCGATTTGAGATTGGGGTTGATTTGACGGCCTAATTTGAGATTGGGGTTGATTTGACGGCCCAATTTGAGATCGGGGTTAATTTGAAGGTCCGATATTGAGATCGGGGTTGATTTGACGGCCCGATTTGAGACCGGGGTTGATATGATGACCCGATATTGCGATCGGGGTTGATCTGACGGCCCGATTTGAGATCGGGGTTGATATGATGGCCCGATATCAAGATCGGGATTGATATGATGGCCCGATATTGAGATCAGGGTTGATCTGACGGCCTGATTTGAGACCGGGGTTGATATGATGGTAGTTTTACCCTCCTATAGTGTTAGTAACAGGGAAAGGAAATTTTGAGTGTCTATAGATGCCCCTCTTTATCATGCTCATGAAATGTAATGAAATGAGCAGGATAAAGATTGCTAGACACTTGAAATGCAAAGGCAAAGGGGATGCAATGCATGATATGGTATGCAAGGAGTGTCAAACACCTTTGAGGAGGTGGGGTTATCACTGAGGGATTACGTTAGTTTCTGCTAGGGATAACGTTAACTGTGATAACCATTGTTGTAGCATTATTATGTGATTGCTAGTAGGATATCAAATTTAAGTTATCACAGAATGTTCTTGTCACTTTCTGCTGGGGATGATGTTAATAGGCTACCACGAACTGTTCTTCGTCATTTTCTGCTGGGGATGACGTCATTCATGATATCTTAGGCATGACATTGTTCCCGCCGAGTTAGGCAAATGCATTTTCGATGCCTATCTTGATGATAATTTACACCGGTAGTTGGCAACAGAGGGATTGAACCACCAGTCCTTCCCGATGCTCCCTTTTGAGGATGTGTATAATAGATTCCATCATTAATGATGGTTTACTATATTGCTTCTGTCACCGGATCCCTTCCGACGCTTCGTTGGGGCTGAGCAAACGGTTAAACTTCGTTGGATTGAAGCCAACGACTGAATTGGACTTAGTCTGTACCCGAAACTTCGTTGGATTGAAGCCAACGGCTGAATTGAACTCGGTCTGTACCCGAAACTTTGTTGGATTGAAGCCAACGACTGAATTGAACTTGGTGTGTGACGCCCCCAAACTCGGGTCCTCTAACCTCAAATTCGGTGCTCACGATCCATCATTTTTATAAGCATTCTATAGACTATTGTGGAATAATAAACATACATTGTTCATTAATATAAAGTCTTCATCATAAATCTCAAGGTCTCAACCTCAACATAAAACATACCCTTAATATTACAAAAGGTTTACATCAAATA
This sequence comes from Panax stipuleanatus, assembly GCA_020205555.1. Taxonomy (NCBI): domain Eukaryota; kingdom Viridiplantae; phylum Streptophyta; class Magnoliopsida; order Apiales; family Araliaceae; genus Panax; species Panax stipuleanatus. Next base: position 101,559 of record JAINUT010002123.1, read on the forward strand.
TTTAGATTAAATACTTCATTAGTTCATAACAAACTACTCTTGAACCTAGCCCTTTCCTTTGTCTCTCTTAGACATCCTGGCTTAGCTGAAATAAACGTCATGATATAGCAAGGGTAAACAACAAGTTTGCTTAGCAAGTTTAAACACAAGGAGATATATCATGATTAGAAAGGAATTTATCGTTCAATGTTCAACAATAGAATTTGATTGTAGAAGAACATGAATTACATTCAACAAGTTATTATTCGAATATTTGAATAATAGATATATTGAGTAGTCCAACGTGACCATGAACATCTGCGAAGGATTGTCAGTATTTAAACTGGTCCTTTTAAGTTTGGTAATCAAGGGGATCAGCCTTTCATACCCGGTATATTATGCATAAACACTTAATAACGAGCAACAATTGTTTCCAATATGATGCTTTAATAACATTCTTTTCTCAGTCAAGAGTCCTTATCAAGTCAATTGATTAGGAACAACTCTTTAAAATGAATTTGAGTTAACAAATTTTAACATGCTTGATCTAGCTGACACAACTAGCATAGATCCATCTCATAAGCAATTTTAAACATACTTGATCTAGCTGACACAAGTAGCCTAGATCCATCTCATAATCAGTTCATGAATAAAAGAACTTTAGTCCATTCACAGTTCAATAAATAGTAGAACAGGAATTCAATTTGCACAAAGTGTGATTCACAATAATTCATCAGGATGTGGAATAATCAACAATATTTATCGAGTTTGAGTTAGAAAACTTGCTTATTTGACGAGCTACAACTTACTAGCTTTAATTAACACTCTTTGAATGACCTAACATTGATAATGTAGATCTATCAATTAGTACTGCGTATAATTGTTCATGAATACGCTTACTCGTATTATTATCTAACTAATAATACAATCACAAGGTACATACATCTAATGTACTATCATTAATCCTATATTTAATTGATCTTAGGTTAATAATTTAATAATTAATAAAGCTTTCCTTAAGTGATAAACACTTATTAGTTGTTTAAATAATTTATTATAATTGTTTAATTAAGGAGTTATTTAATTTTCTTCAATTGTTAACTCCCTCTTCCTTTGATTACTATTTAATATTTAGTAAATAGTAATTAACTATTTACCTTTAGTTATTACTCACTAATAACCAATTATAACTCCTCATTATTTAATGTCAATTAAATAATGGATAATTAAATTATTATTTGTCTTTAAATAATAATTAATAAATCCCTCATCCTTGAATAAATAATAATTGATTTATTCACTTCATTCTTCTTTAATCATTCCTTATTATTAAAAGAATAATTAATTAACATTCATATTTATTTATTATTTAAATAATAAATAATTAATTCTATAAACTTTCATGTCAAAGTAAGTAAGTAATTACTTCATTATTACTTAATCTTACTTAAATACTCTTTAATCATTATTTAATATTAATTAAATAATAATTAATTAATTGATTAACTTAAATTATTATTTAATCTTAATTAAATAATAAATAGTTATTTTATTAACACTAACTCATTTTAATTATTACTTAACATCATTTAAATAATAATTAAATAATTAATTATATTTCACTTTATATGTAATTAACTTACTAGCCCATTAGTGACTTTAAAGTTATTTATTATAATAACTCACTTTCATTTCACTTCATATTGTTACTCTAATTTTCGCCCAAAATTTTAGATTTGGGGTCCTTCACGGAGACGCTTGTAGAACGAAGTCTACAACTCGGATTTAGGTTCCGTCGGAGACGTTGGATTCGTTTCTTCCTGAACTCCAATTACCATTTATCAAACATCAATTTCTGCTCTGTTTAGGTCTCGGAAATCAGTGTTAAAGTGATTGATCAGCAAGGACGTTTAGAACAGTTGGTTTATTTTCCAGATTTGGGGTCCTTTACGGAAACACTTATATCTCGAGATCTACACCTCGGATTTAGGTCCATTTGATATCGTTAGATTCATATTTTCCCGAATTATATTTTCCATATATCAAAAACCAAATTTCAGTTTGTTTTGGTTACCGAAAATAGTCCAAAAGTGACTGATCAATAGCATGTTTACAACAGTTGGGTAGTTTGGGATTTAATTCATAATTTGCTCATTTTTAAACATATTTAAGTGATTCCAAAAGGGTTTTTCCCTTAACTCATGTATCTAGCATACCAAGAAAGAAAACCTCAAATATCACTTGTATATTTTAACATGCACATGTTATAGCACACTAGTTAAATAAAAATTTCTTCAAAAATCCATCTAACTTCCTTTTTCCAAATCTCATCACATGAACTCATATAAATCCACAAGTCTCATTTGTTAAACTCAAGATCTAACATTCTAATCATGATATTAACCATATTCAATATGCATCACAAGAATCTAACATAAAGTTACCTAGTGCATGCATGCATGAGCTTTTCTCTACCCATTTGGTACAAATCTCTCTTTTGATCTAACTTTCAACTTCAAAAATGTTTTGATCCCCATATAAAACATTTATACACATATAGACGAAGAGTTTTTAAAGATCAAACTTAAGGCTCTTTGTTTCATCAAAATCCAACAAATAAGAAATCAAAACTTGAAAATGATGAGAATCAATACCTAGTTCTTCTTGCTATCTTTTTTATCTTCCCAAAGTAGCTTAGATACTTAGCATGCATGAAGCTCAAGGCTCTTCCTTTCCTCCTTGTATGGCCTAAATGCTCTCCCTCTCTCTCTATATTTTCTTTTCTCTAACTAAGGAGCTTGGAAGTATAATGAAATGAAATGAAGTTAGTGGAGTAAGTATAATTGAAAGTGTAAGTATTCTTCCACTAATTCTCTTTCTTAATCATTCACTTGGTTGCTTACTCACTAACTATAAGTGTTGGACATGCTAAGAGAGTGACACATGTCTTGGGTGATAGATTCAAAAGATTATAACCAAGATTTTGGGCAAGCTTAATAAAATTGTATTTTTCCCCATTTTGCCCCTTAGTGGCCGGCCATGTGCTCCCATTTCCTCATTATTGATTTATTTTATTGTTATATACTTACTTTAATGATTAAAAGTCCTTTCTTTCATGGACCAATGTTTGGGCCTCCTTAATTAATGTTTGGGCTCACAATTAATTAATTTGGGCCACTAGTAGGCAAGTTTATTTATACACTACTTGAGCTACTATTTATTAATTCCACATGTTGGGCTAAGTTAATTAATTTAACTAATGCCATTAAAGTCTATCTCCAATAAAATTAGTGGGCTTGATTATTCATTCAATTGGGCTAGTCCACTAGTATCATTTACTACGTAGACCATTACACATTCCCATAAATCAAGAATACCACATTATTTTCATAACCCAATTAGACTTTCCACATACAAGTAAATTGAATACTCAATTAGGGTTCATCATCTTAATCAACTTCCTTGATTATTAAAAATAATTAGGCAAGTCCGCTAATTTAATTACTTCATTAGAGGGACTTCCTAGTAAATTCTCATAACACACTTGTTATTGAATTATTTGCTCAATCACCATATGTCACAAAGTTTTCAATATCATTCATAATTGATATATCTATTTATAATGTGACTTAAAATTCTTGGTTATTACACGGTCTGTACCCGAAATTTTGTTGGATTGAAGCTAACGGCTGAATCGATGCTTTGTTAGATTGAAGCCAACGGCTGAATTGTACTCGGTCTGTACCCAAAACTTCGTTGGATTGAAACCAACTGCTGAATTGAACTCGGTCTGTACCCGAAACTTTGTTGGATTGAAGCCAATGACTGAATTAGATTCGGTCTGTACCCAAACTTTGTTGGATTGAAGCCAACGGTCGAATTGGACTCGGTCTATACCCAACGCTTCGTTGGATTGAAGCCAACGGCTGAATTGAACTCGGTCTGTACCCGACGCTTTGAAAGTGGCAGCTTTTTGGCAGTTTCCTCGCAGTTTATATTGTTGATCCCTGGATATGACTTTGGGATGAATACCAAGGGTTTCCAGAGTGTCCCCCTTTCTGTAAGAATTACGCTGCTTAAACCCAGGATTTCAGGACAAATCGCTCAATCGCGTAGCGATTTTTCTTTAGATTTGACTCGGCAGCACATAGAAACTCCATTTCAACCCGAACCGAACCAAGTCCGGGGGAGTGAGACCCACCCTGGGGAGCCGTAGGTGGAGGTGCGGCAGCCGTGGGTGGGCCTGCTTCCACCTGGGCTTTATATTGGGCAGCGGGAGCTCATTACTTGTAAGTCTCATTTCGAGTTTCAAACGGATTTCGATCTTCTTTTTCAAATCTACGGAGCTTGGGCAGCTATTTTCTGATTCCGTCAATTCCTACGCGTTCAGCGCATCGCAGGTAACGTTTTACGTCCTTTTTTTGCAAGTTTTAACCGTTAAAAGCATGTGAACCACGTAGGGGGCTTTTACACGTAATGTATGAAAAATATATGCTTATATAATCTGTTAAATTTTTTTGACTTTATATGTATACATATCTTACTGTAATGCACATTTGGATGTAAGAAAATTCAGATTCTGAGACAGTCATATTTTGCTCTTTTTGATCAGTTTACTCATCCTTTTTGAGGCTTAGTGAGCCTAGATTTTTAACTAAAAATGTCCATGCTAATTTGGCTACCATGCAAAGTTTACTTTTGATTTTATTTTATAAATATGAACTGTTCCTATTTTTAGGAAGGTGTGCTACTGAATGGCCACCTAGTCATGCCTATGTGCATGCGGACAGTCTATTTTACAAAAGAGGCTTTGGCAAAAATTTTTCAAAACCCGAGCATTTAATAAACATGCAATTTTGACTCTACTAGGGATTTCTGACTGACCCATGCATGTTTTAGGATTTAATTTTTGAAAAAACATGCAGTTTTGACTTTTCTGGGTATTTTTGACTGACCCATGCATGTTTTGAGACTTAGCGATGCATAGAGTACGAATTTAAATGAATAAGCCATAGGTTTTAGGCTTACCACACCCTTTCTGAGGTGATTTGGAGACTTTGTTCAGGTGATCGATAGAGATAGACCTGGCAGTGCCAGCAGAGTGGTTTCAGGTGTCAGACGTAGGAGGGCTTTTGATGTTCCTCAGCCACGTCCAGCTCGACCGCCTCGTAGATTGGCAGAGTCAGTGATTCGTCCAGCACAGAACGAGTAGCTGATCGATATTGATGATGAGCAGGCTCATTTTGCTGCTCCGACCCCTGCTCAGGCTCCCCGTGCGGAGGTTCCAGGCATTGTTGTGCCGACCAAGGAGCTGTTGGGCGACTTGAGTCGCCATCCATCGAGGTTTCTCCACACCAATGAGGTGACTTGAAGTTTTTCTCTTCTTGGATTCTTTTCTTTCTTTTGCCATTCTCGGGGTACAGGTTTTTGACATGGGTTGATTTTTTTGATGCAGGTTCCTGGCTTTACGCAGCCTCGAGGGAACTGGTTCAACGTGCATTCCCTGTATCATACTCTACATCAGGATTATAGGGATATCATTGATGGTTGGGGGTTCCAGGCTTTCTTTTCTATTCTTCCCCGCCGTTGCCCCTGGGGGTATATGAGAGCTTTGTCTGAGCGTTGGTTCCACCAGACTCAGTCCCTTCACTTGCTGGATTGTGAGGTGATGATGACTCCTATGGACTGGAGGTTCATCACCGACATTTAGTTTGAGGGTGAGCCAGTGCCTATCGTGGCTGACATCACGCCTACTGCCGTTCGGTCCTTGCTGGAAGTTCCCGCGACGACGATCAAGGGTCGGACAGTCTGATCTGGTCCCTTGAGTATAGATTCCAAGAGTGGGGCTTTGCATGAGCCTCCGCCTGATGATCGGAGGGTTAGAGATCGCATTTTAAGGCGATTATTTTTGGTGATCATCAGGGGTTATTTTGTGGCAGACAACTCATCGACTGTGTCCTTCGCCCTAGTTAGCGCTACCTGATATATAGAGCACCTCAGTGACTTTGATTGGAGTTCCTACACCTTTGCTTATTTTCTCCGGGGCATGCGCATGCTTTCGGAGGGTTTGACGGAGGCTTGGTTAGGGTTCTACCCGTTTCGGCTGGTGAGTACATCTTTCTTGTACCTTTTTGATTTCAGCATTTATATTTGTCAGTCTTGGTCACTAAGGGCTTTTGATATTTACATGGCCAGTTTTGGGCGTTTGAGAGGCTTCCTTGCATACGGCCCGCCACTGCTTTAGGTCTTGAGACCTATCCTCGAGGACGACATTGGCATCACTCGACTTTGATGGAGGTCCCTGTTGCTGAGGGATTCACCTATGTTAGCCTACAGTTGGAGCTTTTGATGGCTGGATCGATCTCTTGGATGCCGTATACCTCCGAGTTTTTGACAGTCGAATTTGAGGGAGGCTTCCCTACTAGTCGGGAGTTTTCCTTGTTGACCCGCAGAGTCCCAATTTTGACAGAGGGAGGCTGGGAGCTCTAGTTGGGAGAGCGTGCTATCAGGAGTATTACGAGTGAGATCCGCATTACCATTTTTCCTCCTGCTTGGCATCATTGGCCGTTGACAATGCCGCTGACAGATATCACTATGGAGGGCATAGATGGCTTCACCCTATCAAAGGGCCCATTCAGCCAGGAGGCATTCAGTAGATGGTGGAGCCCTCGCATGATTGGTGCTCAGACTAGGGCCACCCAGTTCATGGCAGACATGGTGCCAGGGGGTCTGTGATGATGACAGACTGGATAGCTTGCCTTAGGGAGCCTACTCATTTAGACCAGATTATAGATTTGATCAGGGAGTTGGATAGGGCTCGCTTCTTTATCAGGCATCTTGGCCGAGATTCATTAGAGGCATCTTCTTTTGACCTGTCCAGCTTAGGAGCGAGCCCCTCTTCAGGTCCATTTTCCAGCAATTTTGTAGGGGCAGATCCTCCCTTGTTCCACCCAGATATGCCTGATGACCGTAGCTATGTGTCCACAATAGAGATGGAGCAGGTTGATAACCTGGGCACAGATTATCTAGATCTCTTTGGATAGCTGTGGCAGCTATATTTTTGGCCAGCCACTGTTTTGGCTATTTGGCGGTTGTGCCATCATTTTGATAGACCACTGTTAGTAGTTGGGTAGTGGTGCCCCATTTTCCTATATTCTTCATTCGCTTTGTATTCTCAGACAGGGATGATGCCCGCAGTAGATAGTTTGTTGTATATGCTCATGATATTTCCTATCTATTGCATCATGTTTATATTTGTCATTATGCATGTATTATGTCATATATATGCATTTAGACAGATGAGTTCAAATTTGACCCCTGGATGGTCTTGTGGTACCGTGATACAGATGACGTCATCCACTATGAGCCGTATTGAGCATTTACCACAGTCTGAGGTGGCTTTATTATTAAGGTCGTGGTATGAGAGCCTGCCCTTCTCAGCCAGAGGGACAGTAGATCAGATGTTAGGGCATTCATTGGCCCTTGTAGATTTTTGGATGCCATATGGATTCATCGATGGCATTTTATCCTGCTGGATACCCGGGAGGCAGGTTTTTTGTATCGGGCGGCATGAGTTGATTCCGACTCTTGAGGAGTACGAGCGGCTTACTGATTTGGTTCTGGACTTTCCGTGCACTCGGACTGCTATTAGCCATATGAGGAGACCGTTTCTGTGGATGTTAGGTCTGCGTCAGAGGGTAGTCACGGACGAGATCGTTTCCGGCAGGGTGATCTCAATTGACTTCTTAATCTATCATTTTGGTGAGCTTGATAGCTACGATCGACATACCAGGTATTTTGTTATTTCAGCAGAGGCGTGGCATCTGGCCAGGGTAGATATTCTGCTGATGTGCATCGTGGCATACGTCTACATGCCGTTACGCTTGGATCACTTGGATGTGGGATTAGTAGTCATGGTTAGGGCCCTTAGACAGGGTAGCACCATTATCCCGATGATATTGGCTGAGACGCTGAGGTCAGCCACCCACTGTATTACCCACCTGGAGGGGTTTTTTAGAGGTAGTTCGGTCTTACTGTATGTATGGCTTATGTCCTATATTCGACCAATTGGATCTTTCAGGCATCATGGGTATTATTTTTTTAATGACATAGCTATGTCCTACTCCTTTCAGCCGACAGAGTGTACCGATACAGAGACATGGTCGTCATTTCTGTCGAATATTGAGCATCCGTTCTTGATCTTGCCATGCTCAGGACTATCTTCCCCCTATAGCTTTATTACTCAAGCACCCGGCATAGACTATCTGCCCCTAGCGGGATTGAGGGGATTGACCACTTATCATCCTCTGGCGGTTATGGGACAGTTTGATCAATATCAGAGTCTGCATTTGTTTAAGGGAGCTGCTGATTAGAGGCTGTCGGCTTCGTCTATGTCATCCGCCGACTTGATTCACATATATGAGTGTTGGACTCATAGAGAGAGGGTTCAGTTCTCTAGTTGCCATCCGGACTGTTCTCTAGAGTATTCTGCGTGGTTGGAGGCAGATATGGCAGCAACAGAAGATGTCCATTTATCTCTGATTGTGGACTCTGATGAGGAGGAGCCTATGGAGGATCCGAAGTCTCCTACTGAGGATGAGCTTTTTATGGGTTTGACAGCGGCACTAGTTAGTGATCCACCGACCATTCCTGTAGGGACAAATCCGGCTTTGGCGGACTCACTATTCAGGATGTCCTTTGAGTGGGATCAGGCTAGAGCGCAGATTTTGACCGCTTTGTTTGGCAGAGATATAGCTTTAGATGAGAGAGATGCGTCTCAAGCCGCTCAGGATGCAGGATTGATTGAGTGAGAGGAGCTCCGATCTGCCAAAGATGCAGCTTTTGTAGAGAGGGATGAGATTCGCTCAGCCAGAGATGCATCTTTTGTTGAGATCGAGGAGACTTTGATTGCTCGGGACGCAGCTTTTGCAGAAAGGGATGAGGCTATAGTTTCCCGTGATTTCCACATTACTGACAGTACTGCTCTTCGATCTTATCCTCACGGCCTAGTTACCGAGATGAGTGCATATATTGATGACCATAGTGCCACCCTGCAGATGACTGTAGAGGTTTTGGGCCGTATGGAGGCTGAGGGTATTGCACTTGCATCTGCTCCTCCATCTTCAGAGAAAGATGCCATGGTGGCATTGCTGGCCCGCTTATCCCTGGGTCCATAGACTAGCTTTGTTTTTCCTGCACATACTAGATCAGCCATCTTTTGTCATGTACAGGACACTATGTATATCAAATAGTTTTATATATCAGAGAAATATATTTTTGATTCACTTCCCTGTTTGGAGATGTATTGTCATTGCTGAGTGATTTCCACTTCTTTCATGACTCGCTGTTGTTGATGTATCATGAGCTTCTCCTTGATGGACTGACAATTGAGATGTTAGAGAGTACCTCAGATGAGCCGGTTGACCAAGGAGCTTGATAGAATTTAGTTTTTATATAGTTTTGGTGTATTGGGACTGGTTTTGTTATTGGTTTTTTATTTTTTCTTGAAGGTCAAACGCACCGTAAATGGCTACCTACGTACTCCCGGGTTGAGGGAGATCAAGTCATTCATAGTTCTGACTTTATAGGAGGGAGGTTTGAAAAATATTTTTCTTGGGTTTTGATTTTGGTTTGATGAGTTTTTGAGTTTTTATTTTGATTTGACCGCACCAGAAATGGCTGCCTACGTACTCCTGGGTTGAGGGAGATCAGGTCATTTGTAGTTCCGGCTTTATAGTGAAAAATAGAACCTGATTTGATTTGTAGGACCCGGATGCGGGTAGGCATGTGCTTCAGACATAATACATTTTCACGGCGTCTGAATTAATGAGTTGGGAAAATTCGTTCCCGTCCATTTCTTATAATCTGATAGCTCTTCCCGTCAATACTTCTTTGACAATGAAAGGGCCTTCCCAATTAGGGGCGAACTTTCCTTTGGCTTCATCTTGATTGGTCAAGATTTTCTTCAGCACCAAGTTATTTTTCTTTGAATTGCAGTATTCGGACCTTCTTGTTGTAGGATCGAGCAATCCTTTGCTGACCTGTCCATGGAAAATGGTTGTAGCCCTCTTTTCATCAATTAGGGACAGTTAATGGTACCGGTCTTGCAACCACTGGTCTTCATCCATCTGAGCGTCGATTAACACTCGCAAGAATTCCATCTCTACTTCTATGGGGAGGACTGCTTCCATGCCATAGACTAATGAATAGGAGGTAGCCCCAGCAGAGGTGCGCAAATAACGTCTTGTATGCTAACGGGTGAGAGGCAGCAGGTCAGACCATTCTTTGTGATTGGCGGACATTTTCTGCATAATCTTTTTGATATTCTTGTTGGCCACTTCGACATCACCATTCATCTTGGGCTGATAGATGACGGAATTGAGATGCTTGATGTGGAACTTGCTACATAGTTCTCTCATCATCTGATTGTTCAGGTTCTTGGCGTTATCTGATATGATCACCTCCGGTTGTCCATACCAGCATACGACATTATTTCTGATGAAACCAATTATGACCTCTTTGGTGACTTTGGGAAAAGAGGCTGCTTTAACCCATTTAGTGAAGTAATCGATTATGGTGAAGATGAATCGATGACCGTTGCTGGCTTTGGGTTCAACTGGGCCAATTACATCCATTCCCCACATAAAGAAAGGCCATGGTGAACTCATATTGTGCAGCTCATTCGGAGGAGCGTGGATGGCATTTCCATATACTTGGCATTGAAAGCATCTCCTGACGTGATCATCACAGTCGGCTTTGAGCGAGATCCAATAATGCCCTGTTCTTAATATTTTCTTGGCTAGCAGATGACCGCTTATGTGTGGGCCACAGACTCCGCCGTGGACTTCATCCATCAGTATTTGGGCTTGATCTTTATCAAGGCATCTTAACAGGCCTATTCCAGCATCTCTTTTGTAGAGGGCTTCTCCGCTTAGATAGAACTTCATAGCCATCTTGTGAATCTGTTTTCGGTCGGATTGGCTTGCTCCAGCGGGTGTAGATCCATCTCGTAGATATTCCTTGATGTCTTGATACCAAGGCTGCTTGACAGGAGGTATTTCATCTGATACCTCTCCAATGTAATTCCCATATGTCGGGGCTTTCTGAATTATGAATTTGAGGCAGGGAATCTCATTCCTATCAGATATGCGGATTAATGAAGCCAAGGTTGCCAATACATCAGCAAAGTCATTCCTACCTCGAGGAATATGGGTGAAAGTTATGTCTTTAAACTCCAAGGATATTTTGACGACCTGCCGATGATAGGGGTGCAAATGCAGTTCTTTGGTGTGATATGCTACGGTGGTTTGTCTGATGACCAACTCAGAATCTCCAAAGACCAGTAAATGTTTGATACCCATGGATTGGGCTAGTTTCAACCCCATTATACAGCCTTCATACTCGACTGTGTTTTTGGTGTTGCCAAATTAAAGTTTGGTTGCCACATGATATTGTTCTCCTGTATCAGAGATAAAGACTGCCCTAGCTCCGACATCTTCCATGTTTACTGCTCCCTCGAAATACATTTTCCATGGTTGGACTATATTCTCTTGCTGGAGTTGTTGAATTGTCATGATTCTGTCGTTCGTGAAATAAGTCTCAAGGGGCTCAAACCCTCCTAAAGGTGCTTCAGCTAATTGATCTGCAATGCCTTGACCCTTTATTGACTTTTGAGCCACGTAGACAATGTCGAACTGTTGTAGGATCAACTGCCATTTGAACAGTCGACAATTCAACATTGGCTTGTTGAACACGTATTTGAGCGGATCCATGCGGGATATGAGGTAGGTTGTGTGCCCATGGAGGTAATGCTGTAACCTCATTGCGGCTCATGCTAACGCACAACACGTTTTCTTGATTAGGGTGTATTTCTGTTCACCACTGCTGAATCTTTTGCTGATATAGTAGATGACTCTTTCTTTGTTACTATCATCTTTCTGTCCTAGCATGCAACCCATTGCGTTGGCATTGACAGATAGGTACATGAACAAGGGAGCTCCATCCCTCAGAGGTACCAAAACAGGTGCTTCGACCAGCTGTTTCTTGATGGCAAGGAAGGCTTGTTGACAATCCTCGTTCCATTTAGTGGAGGAATTCTTCCTCAGTAGCTTGAATATGGGTTCACAAGTTGCTGTGAGCTGAGAAATGAATTGACTTATAAAGTTGATCCTTCCCCGAAACCCTCGTATCTCCTTTTTTATTCGAGGTACTGGCATCTTAGTGATGAATTTAATCTTGGCAGGGTCTAACTCGATGCCTCGATTACTCACCAAGAATCCCAGCAACTTGCCTGCTTTGATGCCAAAAGCACATTTGGCTGGATTTAGCTTGATGTTGTACTTACACAACTTGTTGAACAGCTTCCTAAGATGTTCGATGTGATCATCCCCCCTTCGAGATTTGATGATGATGTCGTCCACATAAACCTCTATTTCTTTGTGCATCATGTCATGAAACAGGGCCATCATGGCTCGCTGATAGGTGGCTCCGGCATTGTTGAGGCCAAAGGAGAGTCGCCTATATCAGAAGGTTCCCCAGGGAGTGAGGAAAGCTGTTTTCTCTCAGTCCTCTTCAACAACTATGATTTAATGGTAACCAGCAAAGCAATCTACGAAGGAATACATGTCGTACTGCGCTGTATTTTCTATCAAGATGTGGATGAAGGGTACCGGGAAATTGTCCTTGAGACATGCTTTGTTCAAATATCGATAATCCACGCAGACTCGTACCTTCCCTCCGGGTGTAGGCACGGGGACTATGTTTGACAACCACTCTAGGTATGTTGATACCATGATGATTTTGGCTTTGAATTGTTTAACAACTTCTTCTTTGACTTTTAGACTCCACTGAGGTTTCAATCGCATGAGCTTTTTCTTGACTGGCTTGAATCCATCTTTGATGGGCATTTGATGGATGACAATGTCAGTGGACAGGACAATCATGTTTTTATGTGACCATGCAAACACATCTTGGAACTGTGTTAGGAGTTCGATCAGGACGACTTTTTGGTCTTGGGTGAGGTCTAAGCCTATCTGGATTTCTTTGATGTTTTCAGAGGTTCCTATGTTGATAGTGGTGGTTTGGTCGAGGTTTGGTTTGGGTTTGTCTTCGACCCATTCTTTGATCTCCTCGGGCACCTCATAGTCATCTTCCTCATCTTGATCAATATCCATCAAGTCGAAGTTCAGTTCTACATCAAAGTTGTAGTCACTGTGACAGGTTGGCATCTCATCAGCAGAGACAAACATATCCAACGCTTGGGTCCTGAAAAAAAATGCTTTCATTTTAATAGATACAACTGCTTAAATATACAAAGCATTTGGCAAAGCATGACAAAAGTTACTGCTATAGCTGTGCAATCAAAAGTAAGTAGTAAATGAAAGCATGTTTAAAGGGCAGGAGTACTCTCTGCCCCTTTACCCTTTTCGACTGAGGCAAGGGACACTGCTCCAGCAATCCAAGGTCAGATCCTCATGAATAGGGAGGATCAAGGATTGGTGATCATCCGCTTAGTCTCGGATGATAACTAAAACATCCTTCGAAATAGGGCCAGGGTTTTTCTTCTAACTGCCCACTTTTTCCTTCTTGATGAGAGGAATTTGAATCTGATCCTCTTCGTCGCTGTCTGGAATCTCATCATTCATTCGATCGTAGTTTATGATGACTCGCATATTAGAGAATGGGTCTCGTCCTTCGTACAGGATCTTTTCTTTTCTTTTTTCGCTGTCTGCCTTAGGCTTGAGGGCTTTTCTTTCCTTGACATGTATGATTAGAGCTGATACTACAGTAGGAATCTTCCTCATTGGTTTTACCCACCCAACATTATTGAGGTTTGGCAGCAGTATGTTGGAAGCATGAGCCTTGGGATGTTTATGTGGTTTCCTGTAATTTGCCCTGGATGCAAATCCCAATCCGGCTCTCCCAATCTGACTCGGGATTTGTACTGAACTCTAGATACCTTGCTGATTCTTTCCGAACCCTTCTTTAGGTTGGAAACCCAAATATACCATTTCCTGGCCCACTATCATAACTTTGGTGGAGACCTTTAGTTTCAAGGCTGGTGCTCCGATAGGTAGATACTGCGTATCACTAACCTCCAGGGCTTGAAAGCTTGCAGGTTTAATCCCTGCATCCAGGCTAATCACTGGCATGTCTCCTTGTATGCAGACAGGGTATTCTGGTTCGGCATTGATCGTGATTAGGTTACTATTGATAATGTATTTGAGCTGTTGATGGAGGGTGGATGGTACTGCCCCTGCCATGTGAATCCAGAGCCTGCCTAGCAGCAAGTTATATCCAGTGGCTATGTTGAGCACTTGAAAGGACACATAGAAAGTGTGTGGGCCAATCTCCAGAGGAAGCTTTATTTCTCCCATAGCTTATCGGCGAGATCCATCGAAAGCCCGGATGACCACATGACTGTTTTGATCCGGTTCGGGTTGATCTTCATTCTTTCCAAGGTATCGTAGGGACAGATGTTGAGGGATGATCCTCCGTCTATGAGCACTCCTCCAATCACATACCCGAAAGACATCACAGCTATATGCAGGGACTTATGATGGCCCGTTCCCTCTGCAGGGATATCATCGTCAATGAAAGATATCACATTGCTGTTGAAAATGTGTTATACCACATGACGGAATTTCTCGGCATCCATGGTATGTGGCAGATGGGCTTCTTCTAGTACTTTCATTAGAATGTTGCGATGATCCACCAAGGATAAGACCAAGTCCAGGATGGACATTTGCTTGGGTGCGTCTTTCAAGCTTTGCACTATCTTGATTTCATTGTGTCCCATCTTGTTGAGTAAATCTTTGATTTTCTCTTCAACCACTTTTTCTTTGGCTTTGGTGACTGGTTTGAACACCCGCTGAGGCAGGTACAATGGATTATCCTTTGGTACAATGACAATGTTATTTGAAGTGGAACGTTCATCGTTTCCATAATTCCATGGGACCCTCTTCAGACTAATAACTGGGTACTGAGGTCTGAAGGGTAAGATTAAAGGCTTGGGTGCGGCCACCTTCACAGGGTTTTGTATTTCTTGGATCCCTTTCCCTGGCAGTACTAAGGGTGTGAGGGTTGGCTCCTTGTCACAGGAGATGACAACTACTGTACCCTGATTGCATACAGTGGGGATCCAGAGAGTGTCTTCATCTGGGAGGTTGAGAACTTGATTTCCCCTTTTTAATTCACCGCTTTCAATCATGTCTTGAATCAGGTTATGAAGTGCCCAGCAATCCTCAATATCATGGCCGGGTGAATTGGAGTGGTATTGACAAATTTGGTCCGGCTTGAATTTTTTGGATCAAGGGTTCAATGGAGGTAACAAATTTGCAACCATTCCCTCGTTGATTAACATCTGGAGGATTTCTTCCATCGACTAGTTCAGATTGGTGAAATTCCTTTGAAATAGGAATTTCTTACCAAATTGGACACTTGCTTCTTCGACCCCCTTGTCGGTCCAGGGTTCATGCTCATGAGACCGGCTATGATTCATCACGGGATTAATCTTTGGTGTGGTAGGACGATCGATGTCAGACTGGTTGGCCCGTTTTATCATCTTCCTGGTGATCTGATGCTGGTAGACGACCAGTTCTGCCAATTGTTCGATTTGTTACTTGATAGATTTTATCTCTTGCTCTATCAGGAATCTCCTTTATGAGATCTCCCAACTGTCTGGGGTGCTTTTACTAGATGGATTTGATTCTCCCACATAACGAAGGTACTTGAATCCTTCTCCACTTGTGGTGCCGATCATATTGACATTCTCCTCTTTATGTTATGGAAGAGGATTGTCCTGCACATGCAGTTGTTCAGGCTTTGTTACCACAATCTCTCCGTTGTCAATCAAGTCTTGGATTTTGTGCTTGAGAGACCAATAGTCTTGGGTGTCATGACCCGAAGATCCAGAATGATAAGCACATTTCTTGCTTGGATCAAAATTTCGTCCACCGGTGTTGGTGGGTGGAAGGAGTTGGACAATCTTTTTCTGAGCGGTCAGAAGTTTGAATACGTTCTCGAGTGAATCCCCTAGAGGGGTGAAAGTTCTTTGACGCCTGACCTCCATATTTTTCTGGAATGGAGGGTTTGAAGGCTGTGCTGTAGCTTGGAAAGGGGTATAGTTCCTCCTTTGAATGGGCATACTGTTTGACTCGCCTTGTTGATTCTATCCTTGTAATACTAAGGACACTTATTCATCTTTCTTCTTATGTACCCTCTGGGGATTACTCCCATAATTTTTGGACTAGATATGTTTAGCGACAGCTTTGAGGGCGGTTAGATCCTTTATCTTCCCGGACTTGAGCCCCATTTCTACAATTTTGTCGTGTTTGATCATTTCAGAGAATGGTTTTCCTATGCCTGCTAGGACCCTCTCGTAATACGGAGCTTCTTGGATGTCGATGAAGGTCATGACTATCTCAGACTCAGTCATGGCTGGGGTGACTTGTGCTGTAACCCGTCTCCATCATTGAGCATACTCTCTGAATGATTAAGTGTTCTTTTTCTTGATTTTTGTTATTTAGTATCTGTCTGGAGCCAACTGAGATTGGAAGCTATACTAACTGAGGAAAGCATGGGCCAACTTTTCCCAACTGTGAATATTAGAATTGTCCAGATGGGCATACCAGGCTCTGGCCTCTCCAGTCAGACTCTTCTGAAATAATTGCATTCGAAGCTTCTCGTCCTCTGCATATGATCCGAGTTCCCCGATGAACACTTTCAGGTGGGTATAGGGATCTCCCAATCCATCGTATTTCTCGAAATCAGGAGTTCTAAATTTTTCGGGATAACGAGCTCGGGGAAAATACAGAGGTCGGAGTAATTAACACTGCCGAATGCCCTAGTCCCTTTGCCCTTTGAAAGATCGTAGAGTTTCCTCCATCTATTGTACTTTCTTCACAATGTCATTAGCTTCCTGCTCTTTGTTGAGGGTGGTGATTTCAGGGGTTTTGTTGGTTGTGTTCTAGTTCTGTGGTCCAGGAATCTGAGTCTCAATTTTTTCAGTCTCTTGACTACCACTACTACCACCAGGTATTCCCGGTTCTGTGTGAGCTTGGGCTTGTTTCCCTTTAAGGGCCTTGTTTTGTTCTCTCAAGAAATTGGCCAACTCGACTATCTGATTTTTCAGTCCTTCAAACTCTTCCCTAGATATAGGTGTGGACTCTGTTTGAGCACTCGAAGTCATGTCCGTGGATGGACTTAGTACCTTTTTAGACTTAGATCTAGTG
Organism: Panax stipuleanatus; assembly: GCA_020205555.1. Classification (NCBI taxonomy): domain Eukaryota; kingdom Viridiplantae; phylum Streptophyta; class Magnoliopsida; order Apiales; family Araliaceae; genus Panax; species Panax stipuleanatus. The sequence goes on from JAINUT010002123.1 coordinate 118,769, forward strand.
ACATGACCAATTTTTCACCTGCAATAAAACGTAGGCGTGTCAATTTCTTGAGGTAGGTAGGGATTTGATGCATGTCATGATGTGGTTTTTAATCTTATCCTGCAAAACAGAGGTCAGTTGTTTTGATGCTAAGATGACAAGAGGTATATGACAGGAATTGAAAACTAGACAATAAATTGAAAGAGGAAGGCATGAAGAAGCTTCCTGTTGGATTTGGTTAATCAGAGGCTAGCCTATCTTAGGCTACTCTCGCGGCTTTTTGGCATGAAGGTCCCCAGATCATCGCAATCTACTAGAGGAGAAATTAATCCGATCTTTCAACTGGAGCGAATCTGGGTGGTGCATTTTCATGAGCCCCAAAGACTAAGCCGTCCCCAGAGACATTACTTATCACCAACGGGTTTTACCTCCTTGTGAGAGGAACACACAACATACATTCACATACATCGTGCCTCACCGTTATGCATATGATGACAATTGGTGCGAAGCACTAATATGGGTACGAAGCACTAAAAAACAGGAAAACATTCATTCACATTCATTCAATGTAAAGACGCAGCATTTACACATACGTAGTTTTGAAAGGGAAATGTTTGAAAATATTTGAACGCGACCTAAGCCCTCTACTGTCCCCAGTAGAGTCGCCACCTGTCGACGTCGAGAAAAAATCCGCGGGTCGGGTCACAACCCGGATCTTTCTCTCTTCCTAAGTTATCTCTACCCTCACTCTTTTTATTGTGAAAAAGGTTTTAAAGGGTTTTTTTAGGAAAAGGCCAACATGTATCATGCCGACGATTTGAACATTTTACAGAGTCACCAGTTGGTAGATTTGAAATGGTTGTACCAACTCAACTGAATTTTGTTTTAAAGAGGCCTAATTGCTGGACACTGTTGAAACTTGATCTTTGAAACCAAAGTTTTGAGCTCGGGGGCTTGGTTAAGTGTGGGGAAGGTGTTAGGCACCCCACAACTCCCGTGTAAACATGGTACCGCATCCTTTCAATATTTCCCTTTAAAACTGAAATGCGTGTGTGAATGTTGTTTGAAAATTGGGCTCATGTTTGATTGAAAGTATTTGACAGGTTTCGTTGAACCTATATACGAAGGGTTTGATTTGATTTGCAAAAAGTCTTTGATTTGATTTGTAAAAGCAATTGATTTGATTTTGCAAAAGTATTTAAATGATTTTTTGAAAGCTGGTTTTCAAACCCTTATGCTATCATAGGAATTGAAACATATCTATATTTTCAATTTTTATCTTTTTGGCCTTATGGCTCAATTTGAATGGTGATTGTCGGGCTGCGAAGCATCCTCGACCACAACGTATATACAAGTGTCGATCTCTTCATGGACATGACAGCCATCGGAGGGACTCTAACACGATAAACCATATTTTTACTATATTGAGACCTTAAATACGGATAACTGTTTTAAGGACTTTTGCATGTACATTTTACAAAAAAACTGGCAGGGTACATTCGTAAAGTGGAGTTTGTCCATCATAGGAATCAGATTCTGATCAGTTTGATCATAAATCCCACGATTCCTAGGCTCACATATGAGTAGCCAATAAACCTGCATAGTTCAAATTTGTACAGAAACAGATATATATCCCAAATGTCTCCATAACCGAGGAGTCATTCAGTAAATCCTAGTTCGTACATTGCCGAAGCGTCTCGTTCCCACTAGATAGCGATCTAAGGGACGCAAGGTTGCTTTTATAACTCAAACTACAAAAAAATACTAGATTTAAATAAATCTCAGCCATTCTAGCTCTTCGGTTCAGTCTGTACATGTTTTGAACCGTTTGAAAGCTAGAGTTGGCGAGATTTAAATAAATCTAGTTCGCCTACAGATATGTCAGTGTCGATTCATATAAAATGAATATTTAAAGCAACAATTTAATAAAAGCGAGTAAAGCAATATATATATACAGTTATATATACAAAAGTTGTAAAGGGCGAAGGGTTTTCACACCGGTGCCCGGATTGGAATTGAAATATATATATATATATATATATATATATTTATAAAAACTGTATAAAAGCCACGGAATGATCCAGGCTGAACAGAATTGAAATATATATAGAAAAACAGTAAAAAGGGGGATGGGTTTTCACGTCTATGCCCGGACTGGAATTAAAAAAAAAAATATATATATATATATATATATATATATTGACAGAAAAGTAGTCAACCAAGACTGGGAAGAGAACCCAGTGGTGGTGAAGGCTGCTTATATATGCATATTTATATATAAAAGCAGTAACAAGGCTACAGAATAATTCTGGCTGAAATAGAATGTAAATGTACAGAAAAGTAGTCAACTAGTGACTGGGAAAATAACCCAGTAATGGTGAAGTGTGCAAGAACAGTATAAAGGCCACAGTACGATCCAGGCCGGACTGAAATATAAATATATATAGAGAGACAGAAACGTAGTCAACCAAGACTGGAAAGAGAACCCAGTGGTGGTGAAGGCTGCTTATATATGCATAAATATATATAAAAGCAGTAAACTACCTCTAATTTGATATACGGGCTTGACAGAATTGAAAAGTTAGTATATATACAGTTAAATATATACAAAAAAAGCCAAACCCGGGCTGGGAAGATAACCTAGTCCGACAAAATTGCTTAAAACGAAGATACAAGTATGCTGAAGCTGCTGGAAGTGACGGATCATCAATCCGAGTTATAGAAATGCTGGAAAATGCGTTTATGTACAAAAATATACAAAAATTTGACGAAAACAGCCACGGAACTAAGTTCCGGGCTTATTTAGAAAACGAAACTTGATATGCAAGTGTATAAAAGTGCAAGGAAGTATTATTGACTTGCTGATCGTAAAAATACTCATAATGGACTGCTACACGGGCTTTTTGCCAAACCGTGGGCTTGAAACGTCAGAATCTACCGGTTATTTTTTGATATGTGGTAGTATGTGGGTATATCTACGTGTTAGAGTGAAAAAATTTGGTTTTGGAAGGCTTAAAAATGAATGAAAATCAAATGGGCAGAGGTACGGAGCATTTTTGAATTCTGAAAATAAGGGGGGGTGCCCTCTTATTTATAGGCCAGGGAGCCTCTACTCTACCTGCTGCTACTGCAGGTAGAGGTGCGGCTCCCCTGGTGGGGCCCATATTCCGGGTTGAGTCGTCTCGAAGTACGTGCACTCCGGGCAACGCATGATCGAAGTAGAAACTTTCTAACTTTTGGTCGGAGCGTCCGTTTGAGACGTGTTATACCTTTTCGAAAAGCCCTCACCGAGAGTGTCACAATGACATGGGATAAAACATTTTCTGGTCCAAGAAGACAGGTTCATAACCAGGTCTTCGATTCCCCATAGTTTGTCCGTTGAGATGTCTTGCGCTGTTTACACTCGGGATCATTGTTATGGTTTGTTCTGACCTTGGTGGCATCAATTCAGCTTGAGTTTGACCGAATCAGCTTAGAGCTAGTAAAATGACCGTTATGCCCCTCCCGGGGTTGGCTTTAGTGTCGGCATAGCCTTCGGTTGACTTTCTGGGGTTGTTTCCAAGACTTGGATCACTTTCGAGTTTGTTTGTCCTTAGTGTTGTCTCTGAGGCTGACTTGGTCATTCCAGGTTATCCTCTGGAGATGTTGTGATGCTTCAGGATTGTTTCTAAAGTTGACCTGACCTCCCGGGTTGAGACCGGGGCTGACCTGATAGCCCGATATTGAGATCGGGGTTGATTTGATGGCCTGATAGTAAGATCTAGGTTGATTTGATGGCCCAATATTGAGATTAGCGTTGATTTGATGGCTCGATATTGAGATAGGGGTTAATCTGATGGCTTGATTTGAGATCGGAGTTGATTTGATGACCCAATATTGAGATCGGGGTTGATTTAACGGTCCAATTTGAGATCGGGGTTGATTTGACGGCCCAATATTGAGATCGAGGTTAATTTGATGGCCCGATTTGAGATCGGGGTTGAACTGATGGCCCGATATTGAGATCGGGGTTGAACTGACGGCTCGATTTGAGATCGGGGTTGATCTGACGGCCCAATTTGAGATCGGGGTTGATTTGACGGCCCGATTTGAGATCGGGGTTGATTTGATGGCCCGATTTGAGATTGGGGTTGATTTGACGGCCCTATTTAAGATCGGGGTTGATCTGACGGCCCGATTTGAGATCGGGGTTGATCTGACGACCCAATTTGAGATCGGGGTTGATATGATGGCCCGATATTGCGATCGGGGTTGATCTGACGACCCAATTTGAGATCGGGGTTGATATGATGGCCAGATATCAAGATCGGGGTTGATATGATGGCCCGATATTGAGATCGGGGTTGATATGATGGTAGTTTTACCATCCTACAGTGTTAGTAACAGGGAAAGGAAATTTCGAGTGTCTACACTTTTATCTAAAATTCTTTTTTTAAATAATTTATTGTCTTTGGTATCTCTCCATGAGTTCCAATAATATTTAAATCATCAACATACATAACAATAATACCAAAACCTGATTCTGACTTCTTTATAAAAACACATGGACATATATTATTATACCATTCCTTCAATAAATATTCACTAAGATGATTATACCACATGCGTCCTGATTTTTTTAACCTAAATAGAGACCTTTGCAACTTGATTGAGTTTTCGGGGATTTAAATTATATGCTTTAGGCATTTTAAATCCTTCAAGGATTTTCACATAAACATCATTATCAATTTACCAATATAAATAGGCTACAACAACATCCAATAGACACATATCTATTTTTTTATGAGTTGTCAGGCTAATAAGATACCGCAATGTAATTGCATCTACCATAGGAGAATATGTTTCATCATAATCAATATTAGGTATTTGTGAAAACCCTTGTGCCACAAGTCGTGCCTTATATATTACGATTTCATTTTTCTCATTTCTTTTTCGTAAAAATACCCATTTGTATCCAACTGGCTTTATTTCTTCAAGTGTTTAGACTACAGGTCCAAAAATTTCATGTTTTGCAAGTGAATTTAATTTTGCCTGAATTGCTTCTTTCCATTTTGGCCAATCATTTCTGCGTCTACATTCTTCGTTTGAATTAGGCTCAAAAATCCTCGTTTTCATTAATGATATCACACGATATATTATATGAAAAAATGTTTTCAACAACTATCTCACTTCGGTTCTATCTTTTCTTTGTAGAGACATAACTTATCTAGATCTCCTCATTTTTATTGTTTTCAGATACCTGAACCTCTTCTGGGGTTATATGATTAGCTATGTCTATGTCCTCATGAATATTTTCCTCCTCAATAATGCCAACTTGTTTATTTACTTATTTTCTTTTCCGAAGAGTTTTGTCTTTTGAACCAGTTGGTCTACCACGCTTCTGGCGTGCCTTAGATACCAAAATTATGATATACATGATTAATTTATACATGATAAATTAATATTAACAAAGCACATCTCACCAAAATTCTTTTTCACACATGACAAAACCGTTGATGAATGTCAACGTAGAAATGATAGGCCAATGTGGAAAGAGGCGATTCAAGTAGAATTCAATTTACAAAGTAAACGTGAAGTTTTTGAAACTGTAGTCCGAACACCTAAAGGTGTGATGCCTGTTGAATACAAATGGGTATTTGTACGAAATGAGAAAAATTAAATTATAAGGTACAAAGCGCAACTTATAGAACAAGGTTTCTCGTAGAGACCCGGTATTGATTATGAAGAAATATATGCTCCTGTAATGGACGCAATTACATTCAGATTTTTATTTAGTTTGGTAGAAAAAGAAAATTTGGATAAGCGATTAATGGATGTTGTTACACCATATTTATATGAATCATTAGATAATGATATTTACATGAAAATTCCTGAATGATAGAAAATATCTGAAACTTATAATTCTTCATCTCGAAGTATGTATTCTATCAAGCTATAAAGATTCTTATATGGATTAAAGCAATCCAGACGCATGTGATATAATCACCTCAGTAAATATATTTTGAAAGAAGGATTTGAAAATAATCCAATTAGTGCATGCATTTTTATCAAAAGACCAGAGTCTGGATTTGCTATTATTGCTATATGTATTGATGATTTAAATCTTGTAGGGACTCAAGAAGAGTTAACAAAAATAATAAATTTGAGATAAAAGATCTTGGTAAGACAAAATTTTGTATTGGAATTTTTATTCATCAATCAATATACAAAGAATATGTGTATGCTTGTATATTTCAATTGAGGTATTTAATTTTTTACGTTATAGTATCAATTGTGAAGTTTATTATGTCATAGTTTTTTTTAATACTATGACAGGTTGTTACATGATTAATTTATTCATTTAAATTATGATTTGATACATTTAGTCTTACAAATACAAGTGATTAGACCTCTGCTAAATATGTGTTCATATGAATTGCGTTTATCAGATCATGTGATTTGCTTTTAAGGTCATTAATAGATTAGATCTGTTAAGCAACTTATTTAGTTATATGAAATATATCTAACGTTTTGCTGCTGAAAAGATGTCATCCATCTGTGAATTACTTTGGCATGATTGATGAGAAAAGTTACATATAAGAAGTAATAAATAAAAGATTTATCTTCTGTACATTATTTTTATTGTTTAATGTATTTTTTTTAGTTTTCAAAGGCAAATAATATTGGAGATACAATTAAGGTTGGTAATCATGCATCCCTGCAGGATCATGCAAAATCAATGATTTTTATTCGCCATCATCTCCATTAAAAAAAATTAAGAGATACTTATAGCGGGCTAAGAGAATTACACAAATAATTTTTGATGTGTGAAGAACAATGAGAGGACAACTTTTTTTTCAAAATTTGGTAGAAACTCGTGCTGATAACGTGTTATAAATATGATACATAATGGATGTCTATATGTATTCCTCCGCCTTGCAATATAACCTTTGATCTTCCAATATGTCCTTTGATTTCCCAAACAATTATGTAAATGTGCCTATAAATAGAGGCATTGTGAAGAGAATAAAGATACACATATATTGCTCTATCTCATTTCCCTTAATCATCATCATTCTTATTACTCTTTATATTGTATGAGTCTAAATATATATTGTATGCTTGTATAATTTTATAAAAAGTTTGAGTTTTAGAGTCATTTTAATTTGCCTTTATTTTTTTAAAAGTCACACTTGTTTGGGAAACACATTTATCACTATTACAATAGTAAGAACTAATTAAACACACTAAACCAATCAAATCGCACTAAAAAGGAAAAAATAAATTCGCAAAGAAACCTCACATAAAGAGAAAACTAGTTTTCCATAATACCACTAGACTAAAGGTCGCAGTACATCAATCTTAACCACTAAACTAAGATATCATCAGCTTAGCACATGTCATTGATATATATATGCGCATTACAATAGATCTGCATATACATCTTTGCAGAGCCGGCCTTGGGGGAGGGCCACCAGGGCTACAGCCCAGGGCCCACAGTTGAGGGGGGCACAATTTTTTTTAGGGTCCTTTACATTACTATACAACATCTAGAAAATAATTACAATAATCATACATCAAAAAAATAATTACAAAACTACCGCAAATCTTAATTTTGACAATTAATACGTACCTACAATTAAGGACCATTAACTTTATACACGTCAGTTACCGAACTTTATGATATTGACAATCAACTAACATCCCAGATTCAAACTAACACGAAAACAACGGAACGAGTTTTGCAGATCGGAAAACGAAATATGCCGAACATTTGAGACCGGCGAAATCAACAGACGACACAATTGTTTCCAAACAAACCTTCGAAGTTTCCATAACAGCATAACATTCACGAACAAAATCAAATTTGAGATATGCGACCAGTGATTACGAAATTTCATAGGTAAGTAAACAAGATGTTTATGCTTTCAAGTTATGATCGGTGACCAGAAACATTAATACTATAAATTTTCTTGATTGGTGATTGATTTTTTACAGATTTGTATACTGCTACATTTGTTTTAAAGTATATTCTCATATATTTACTCGTAGTTACTAAATTATCATGTATTGGTTACCTTCAATGATTTGTTCGGACTTTAATTAGTCATAAGGTCAATATACTGAGTATTTTGATTGTAAAATTCATGTAACAATGTGTTTTATGTTCTGATTATAATTATTTATATTGGTTACTAATAACAATATATTTAGTTACTGTAAAATTATGATTTGGTGTCTGTATAATACTAATTTGGTTACTGGATTTTTTACTGAGTGTACTGGTTGTAAGCTGCATGGAAAAATGTTTGATATTGCTGGTTACTAAGTAGACACATATTGGTTACTGTCTACATTGGATTTGGTTGCTGTATAATGTGTTTTAGGTTCTGGTTACTAAGCGTATAATGTTGATCTGTAAAAATGTAGTTTATTTTATGGTTACTAAGTATATACATTTTGGTTACTGTGTAATCTGAATTTGGTTGCTGTATAATGTTGATTTGGTTATAGATTTTTTTTATATTAATGGTTACTTAATATACACATTAGTTATCTTTATACAACTGTTGGATTTCTAATTGGTCACAAAGTAACGTATGGAAAAATTGGCTATATGATTTTGTTACTAAGTATATATGAGTTGGTTACTGTCTACTATATATTTGGTTACTGTATAATGTTGATTCGGTTGCCAGTTACTATTATTGTCTTTTAAACTGACTTGTTTTATATAGATGGTTACTGATTAACTACATTGCTTACTACACTGGTTGTTTTGACTGTAAATGTAATGAAACATTGTGTTTTATGTTTATGGTTACTAAATAACTGTATGCTTGGTACTGTCTAATATAATTTGGTTA